>OMKZ01029651.1:2572-16894 GCA_900302535.1 Neoniphon sammara
AGGCCCTTACAAAGGTCTGAAATCTGAAATAAAATGGCAAAAAGCGTAAAGCAAACTTGAGCTTCGTAATGTGTAACTGTCATGCACATCAAGGATTTTTAACTGTAGTGTTTTGTCTCTTCCTGCCCTCCTCAGGCTTCTTCCACGTTCCTCGCTGCCTCTACATGTGTGAGCGAATCCTGGACGACCTGCTGGGGAACGAGGATTGTTAACACTTCCAACATGTGTGCTACGATTACGGGACGTTGTCTGGTTTGTGGGTCCAACTCACAGTAACCAGGTTCCGACACAAAGGTGCGCTAATTTTTCAAAACAGCCATGAGACTCATGCATTTAAAAAAAGACAATTTCAGCATTTAAAAAAAACAACTTCACCATGAAGTTGCTTCTTTAATCAAAACTGCTTTATATGTCAAAATGTGCCTTGAACTCTTGAGTCTTGTGAAAATAAAGATGCGCTATGCAAAATTCCTGAGGGCTGATTTAAGACCCTTGAGACTCAGCTGACAAAAATGTGGAATAAGCGCATATCAGTTGAGCTGAGAACCATGTAGACTCAGCCATCAAATTATAAGCTTATTGCACTATTTTTGCCAGTTGGGTCTAAACATCTCCACTTAAATCGACTGTCTGCAATTTTGCAGAGTGCACCTTTAATTGACCTTATATTTTCTTCATTCCAATTTGCATCACCATTGCAGCAAATTACACATGCTATTTTACACTAAATGTTTTACCAACAAATGAATAAGACCAAATTTAAAATTCATACTGCTGGGTGAACATGGATTGTGTGGGTGGTGAGATTTCTTTATAGACCATGATTGAAAAAGTAATTGTGAACATAGGCAGAGGCAGTTATTCAGCGCTTACAATATGTAATTTTTAACGCTGTGGCACTATCTAGTGGCTTTTCTCATCAGTGTCTCTATACAGACTCAAGAGGTCGGGAGTTATAAGCTAAATAGTATTTCATTAATCATATTTAGAGGCAATATTTCTACACCACAGCTCAAGTTAGGTTTACACATAATGCCAGAAATGTTGGAAGGAGCTACAAGAATAATCAGGTCAAGCAGCAGCTACAGGACATAAACATTACAGTAATGTTGCCTGTAATGTAGTTTCAGATACGTTTTACTTTTTAAACTCATACAAACAGATTTCAAGGTCTCTCTCTCTCTCTCTCTCTCTCTCTGTGTGTGTGTGTGTGTGTGTTTTGTCAGCTCAGTATAGGACAACAGAGTCCAGTCCATAAAATGAGATAGACACTATTTTGTAAATGTGACTTTAACTCTTACAAAATGATTGCTGCTGGCTTCAATTTATAATTTACTGTGGATTATTATTGCAATTTAAAATCAGTGAAATTGCAGTGTAGACTCTACCAGTATAAATATGAAAAATATTATGTTGAATACCCTCCAAATTACATATGTAATATTCAGTGTGGTTGATTCTGCATGGTCCACATTTCAGTCTCAGTGAATGCAGCTTTAATATCTTGCTTTACAAAAAAGAGTATATTCAGTGGTATAGTCAGCTGTGTTTTAAACCACAAATACAGCGTGATTTGAGATTTTCTGTCACTGTTTTATATCACTGTAGATGGTTTTACAGGTTTTATCACACTTGGAGATATTTGTTGTTTTTCCTAGTAAAGATTATGACCAGTTCCTCCTGGTAAAGAAGAGAGCAGCAGTTTAAGATCCAGCTTTCACTTCTGTTTCATTTTACAGACTGTGGCTCCTGGGAGAGTCTTGCTTTGTTAGCTTGACTGGGGTTTATTGGCAGGAGGCGCAGCCTTACGGAACCACATTCTCTGTGGTTCCGAGAATGTGGTTCTACTGTCTGGTCTCAGTTCTTCCAGTGTTCCTGAATGCAACACAGTAATATAAAACAGTGAACAGAGCTGCTTTCAAAATGTAAAAGTTTACACTCTTTTACCAGATTGTTGCCTTTCATTCACAGTTACCTTTACTGACTGAATCAGAGTCTCCTGTTTTTTTCTTTGCTATTTGGAATTGAATGGGAGTGAATGAGACTGAGAAGTTTGTTGAAAATGATTTAGAAATGTCTTTAATCATTCATGTAAAACAGAACTACCAAGACCGAGGATGGGGAATGTGAAAAGTCAGCTAGCGGCCAAATCACTCTGGATTTCTCCTTTAAGTCCTTTCTGAGCATCTCATCTGTATTCGCTCAGTGATTTCTTGTACACTAATTCTCAGTATCACAACTCTTAAGCAAGGGGGCCTTTGTATTTTTGAGGTAAACAATAAAATTCTCAGTAATTTAGATGTATATTTTGAATGGAATCGGTGTGCATGAACAGATTAAAATGAAGCTTGTGTATTAAAAACATGAACCCTGACCTTGCCTCTAGTGTTTCAATCTACTACTGTAATACCCTGTATAATATTATATGTAAAATGTTCTCCTGGGAACACTTGAATGGTTGTTACAATAATGCTGATAAACCTGTAAGTACTTATTAATGAGCAATAAATTATAGCACTAAATGACATGCACATTAATAATTTAACATTTTTATTCATCAACCATAACACCCAAGCTTTAACTAAAGCTTAACTAGCTAGGAGCATTAACTGATTACTTGTTGATTACTTGGTGAGTGGTTAATGAACAAATCCTTAGTAATATGCTAAACAATGATACCTTCATTAAACATTACTCACCATTTATAAAACCTCCACTTCTACTTAACATTAGCGGTCAGAGCCCAATCTGTGATTCAAACATGAATAAAAAGAGGAAATGCATTTGGCGACTTTCATTTTAAAGTGATGTCTGGTTTTGAAAATGCTTACATCAGCACAATACGTAAACAGAACTGAGTAAAAGTATTCTCACGTCACAACTTTCATCCATCGGTCGTGGAAAGAGTTCCATAAAAGTGGTTAAAATGTTTCAAGACTACATAAAGTTACAAGTTACAGCAATCCTCTGTTTCCTCTTTTTGTTCATGTGTGAGTCACAGATTGGGGTTTGTGGGCTATTGCCTTTGAAGGGCTTACATTGCCTCTGTATATAGTTACATGTGATGTCTACATGACCGGCTGATAAGTTGAACCTTACCTAGATCCAGTTCAATCAGGACCTGGTGCTTTTCATGTTTAGAGAGTTCAGTATGAGGGTTCAAAAGGTGGTCAAGAGCCATCTTAAGATCTGCGAACTCCCTCTCACTGTCGCCCACCAGGTTTGGCAAAGCAGGGACTGGAACAGGTGAAGTGGAGGCAAAGGTGAAGAATGAAGTATGGGTTGCTGCAAAGCCTCTGCTATAGGCTGAGATAATAACTCTACCTATGTAAGGGTCTTATTGAGGCTTCATTCTCTCTGAACATCTCCAGTATTTTCCTGAAAACCGTAAGGCTATCAAGGCAGGGAAACCAGGTTCTTCCAGAAGCCGTCTTTGCTCACGGTCACCAGACTGGGATCCCTCTAGTCTGTGACCATCTCTGAACACCCTATGTCCTCTTGACATCCAACCCGTGGTCCTCGATCCACATCACACTGATGCTCGTGTGATATAGCCTGGCCCTGATCGTGATCGTATGCTGAGCACTGGAGAAATAACCGTTTCACACGGGGGAAACAGGCAGTTTGACAACATCAGCAGACCTGAATTAACTGCCAAGGTAAGGATCATGGTTGACTTACCTCCTTTGTCTGTTTGGCTCCCCTAATGTTGACTGCTTTGGTCCCCTTCTTTTGAAGACTGGTAGGAGGCAAGAGAGAGAGTGTGTGTGTGAGGAACGGTCTTTAAATGTAAGTTATGTATGGCATGGTGCATTAATTTTACATTATACTTAAAGTATGTTTATTTTTGTTTGTAAAACTTTCTGACCAAAACTCACAAGGGATGTGCATCACTACCAGCATTCAGTGTCTGAGGGACTTTAGAGGAAGCTGAGGAGAGAAATCTTTTTCCCCCTCTCTGAGGAAAGAGAAAAGCAGAAACACCAAGCAGAAAGCGACAGAAGGCTGGTTCGGTCGGAGCTGATCAAAGTTTTCCACACCAAATAAAGCTGAAAGGAGACTGAAGGCTGACAGGAGAGGAAGGAGAGTGGAGGTGATGATGGTGAAGGTTTACCTGCTGTGGGCAGCTGGTGAGTTTCTCATCTGATTGGTTTACTGTGTTTGCTTGTGTAATGGATCTGCCTCGCTGTTTTGATCACACACACACACACACACACACACATGCATGAATTACAGGCGAGTGACTTGATCGTTATGTGCACTATTTGGAAAAGTCTGGAAGGTAAATGTTGGTAGTTTCCAGGTAGGTTCAAGTCATTTTCAGACCCACTGTCATCACACAGGTCGTCATATTATAAGAGATGTGGAATAATGTTCAGATAGAGAGCAAAAACAGCAGACATGCACCAATGAATTATTTGAAATATTTATTAAACATATTTCAGTGTACGTACAAGTTGGGTGGGGGTTGTGTTTGTGCAATTCTTCTTTTTTGGATAGAAAAGATCTCATTCACTCAAAAATTATTTTGGGAGTTTTAAGGAAACATTTTTAATTGGATAAATTTGGCCTTGTGCTACATGCCATCTGACCCAGGTCTGATTTCTAGTCATATTACAGTCATAATGTCCCCCCACAGTATAACAGAGCCAGTGGACTCCCTCACCGTGGGGGTGCAGTATTCAGGCTTACTGTTCTCTTGGTGTTCACCACACGTGACCCCGCCCACTTGTGGAGAGCGTGGTGAAGGACGACTCGTCCCAGGATAGAGCCCTGTGGCACATCCATATCATTAGTTAAAAAAGGGTGATGGAAAGGGTGATGATGTTTCACTGCCTAGCCTTTCACACTGCTTACATACAGACACATACATACATGTAGTTACACAGTCAAAGAAAGAAAGAAAGAGACAGAAAAAAGAAAGAGATTACCTTTACTGACCTCTGCTGGTGAACTGATGCGTTACACCAAAGGAAACTAAAGTGATAACAGAGGAAAAGCAGTAGTGGTTGTGAGTCCAGATTTCTGGAGACTGGTTTGTATTTCAGTGTTCAGTTTGGATGTGTCACTTTTAATTTGGACAAACAGAGATAATCTCCAGTGGCTCAGCTAGTGCAATGTGCAATGTTAATGCAGCTTTAAAGGAGGAGCTGCACCGTCCGACTCATTTATAATGTTTCTTTGCTCTCTGTGTGTTTTTGTACAGTTGCCTTACTCGTTTCATTGAGGGGACTTTCTGCTGATCACGAAGATTACGAAGATCATTCTTTGCCCCCCGACTACTTCGATGACATCTTCAACTATACATACTTTTATTATGACCCGACCTTTGACTACCCACTGGTTGCCTCTTCCTCCTCAGCCGGTCTAAGCCTGCTGTGTCTGGTCTTCATTCCGCCACTTTTCTTCATGTTGGCTCATTAAACAGCATTTTATATCCTCTTTGTTGTGATTTGCTTTCACACAGCACAGTAACTAAAGTTATCTTCCATACTTAAGTGATTTTACATGTTTTTCTTTTCAACCTCATGCCAAGCAGACATCAGGGTATCAAGGTAAATTTATCCACAGTACAGCCAAGTAGAATGTAAACAAAAATGCTACCCAGTCAGCATGGCAGCACGTAAAGTGACAAATTGTCATCATTTCCCGAGGTCACATCGCTCTACCCTCCCCCCTGCTCCCAATTCCCCTGCCCCCCCTAGTTTAGACTTAATGTAATGACATATTTCAGCCACTAGCCCCAAACTCCGCCTATGTGAGGAGATACTTTTGCATTTCAGTGTTCAGTGTCCAGTCACTTCCTGTGTGGAGAAGTGCTGCACACACACTTCCTGTTGCAGCTTCACAACAAAAATCTTACCTGGTGCGACATTATAGAAGGAGCTACACCATTTTTTTATTTGTCAAGGGAACTTTCTGTTGATCTGAGATCTGATGGCTATAGATGCGCTACCATGAATATACTTTGAACCCCTGCTCCTCCCTCTCCTTTGCCAGTTTAAACCGGCTGTATTTGGTCTTTGCATTTGTGCTTCTATACATGTCAGCTCTTTAAAACACTGTGGTGAGCCAGCGGCTCTCTGAGGAGGAAGAAAAGCAGAATCACGGTGCAGAAGGCGGCAAGCAGTTGGAAAAGGTTTGGTCGAAGTTGGCCGAAGTTTTCACCACCGGAAGCTCAAAGGAGATCGAAGGTTGACAGCAGAAGTAGAAGAGTGGAGGTGACGATGGTGAAAGTTTACCTGCTGTGGGCAGTCGGTGAGTTTGTCAGCTGACTTGTGTCCTGTGTGTATGCTCTGTGAAATGGCATCGTCATGCTGCAGTGGGTCTGCCCCACTGTTAACATCACACACACACACAGAGGGATTACTTGATCAGTTACAATCTGTTAAGTTGGAAAATTTGGAAAATTCTGTCATTTTGCAGTCTTGGATATGAGAGTAATGTTCAGCTAGAATGGGATCACAACAGACATGGATTAATTAAATAATTATTTGAAATACTTGTAGGATTCATGGTGTTCCAGATGTGTGGGGTTTGCCTTTCCTATGATTCTGATTTTGGTAATATTGTTTTAGGGTGTGATTAAGCTCTCGAGAGCATTTTTTCTGATTTGGCCTGGTGCTAAATGTCATTACATGTGACAAACTCCACCCATCTGGTCCTTTAAGCAGGACAAAACAAACGCTGCTGTTTGACCCAGGCCTGGTTTGCAGTAATATTTATGAGGCACTATCAGCAGACATTTACACCACCAAAAAAATCCTCAAATCAAATCAGGAAATAAAAGGCGTAGTAAAAGTTCTGCTAATGTTATCGAACAGTAGGAACTGCAAGAAATGAGAGACTTGAAGCTCCTGAAGCTGAAGAGGTTTTTGTTTCAAAAATAGATTTTAGGCCGCAAATTGAAAGCCAGAAATCTATGTATCTGGTCAATTAATCATTGAATCATTGGTATTTATCAATCACCTGATGAAACCAGTCTGTCTATGTTATGGAACAGGGAAAATTGGAGTATGTGCACTTTTATAGCCTGGACTATGTAAACGGAAAATATTTGAAAACCTGCCCTCTGAAATTATGTCCTGACTACTGCATATCTCACTGATTTATTCCATTTCTTTCTCTGTCATATCTTTTAGTAAGTTTTATAAAGAGCGGAGTTATCCCCATTTCATCTAAAGATGCACTAGGTAACTAGCTGTATGAAAAGCTGGGGACTCTATGACCCAAAGTGGTGATGTCAGTGAAGTGCTCTCTGATGCTTTATACCAAAAGAAACCAAAGTGATGACAGAGGAAAAGCTTACTGGTCCAGATTTCTGGAGACTGGTTTGTATTTCAGCGTTCAGTTTGGATTGGTCTCTTTCTGTGGAGAAGATTTCCCATCAGTGACCAACCTGACAGCAGAATTTAATTTGGACAAACGTGTTGATGCACACACACTTCCTGTTTACAATGAGAAAACAACTGCAGGTTTACAGGACAAACTGGACCAATGCAGCTTTAAAGGAGGAGCTGCACCGTCTGACTCATTTATAATGTTTCTTTGCTCTCTGTGTGTTTTTGTACAGTTGCCTTACTCGTTTCATTGAGGGGATTTTCTGCTGATGATGAAGATTACGAAGATTACGAAGAAGATCATTCTTGGTTCCCCGATGACTTCTTTGACAGCTTCAACTTTACATTCTTTGATAATGACCCGACCTCTGACTACCCACTGGCTGGCTCTTCCTCCTCAGCCGGTCTAAGCCTGCTGTGTCTGGTCTTCATTCTGCCACTTCTCTTCATGCCGGCTCATTAAACAGCATTTTATATCATCTTTGTTGTGATTTCGTTTCATTCACAGTGCTGTAACTTATGCGACGTTCCATACTTCATTGATTTCAGATATTTCTTTCCTTTCAGTAGCATGCCAAAAAGATATTGAGGTGTGTGTGTGTGCGTGTGTGTGTGTGTGCAGCTACATCTGTGGTCTATGCAGCTTTAAGCACTTTTTTTTTCAAAAAAGGAACATATTTGATGGTCGACTGAGCTGAGTTTTAAGGGGATGATAAACAGTTAGAAATGTAGATTTTCTTGATTTTCTTAAGTTCTGTCTTCATCCTCCACCTTGATGTGAGTTGCTAAAAGTCAGTAATTGCAATAAAATGGAATTTGAATCCATCCCAGCAGGGCTTGGCGGGCTTTAGTTCCCCTTGCAGGATAACAATATTGGACCCTGTTAAGACCAACCAACTGTCCAGCAAAGTCTCCAATCGACATTCAACAGAATCTGTTAGGAACTTGAAAAAAATGGATGGTCACCCCAAAAAACAAACAAACAAACAAAAAAAACAACCAAAAAAAAAGAAAAAAAGACAAGAGAATAAACACTATATTGTATTATTATTTTGCTTTGTTTTTTACAGTATTTGATAAATCATTCTAATGTTAGCTGCATAAGTAAAACAGAACCTTATCTAAAATATCTGAAAGACTGTAGAGGAAGCTGAGGCGAGAAACCTTGTCTGGGTGACATTGGTTAACTAGTTCCTGTATGAGAGAGAGAGAGAGAGAGAGAGAGAGAAAGAGAGACGGACAGACAGAAGAAACAGAGCAGAAGGTGACAAGCTGAAAAGACGTGGTTAAAGTGTTTTATTCACACCAAAAGCTTCTCTGAGATCAAAGATTGTGAGAAAGCGAAGACGAAAAGTGGAGGTGAAGATGGAGAAGATTTACCTGTTGATGTTGGCAGCGGGTGAGTTGTCAAGTGACTGGTTCACTGTGTTCTCTTTGTGATCCTTGATCTACAGCGGGTCTGTCTCACTGTCCACATCCCACACAAACACACATGGATTACAGGTGAATCATTTGACCAGTTGTTATCTGCTAAATTTAGAAAAGACTAACATGAATTGGGTGGACAGGTTGGTTCAAGTCATTTTCAGACCCACTGTCATTTCAGAGTAATGTTCACCTACAGAGCAGACACTGGAATAGACAACTATTCAAAATACATCTGAAACTTTATTTTACCATATGTGACATCCCAGGTGGTTGGAATTCGCTTTTAATTTTTTTTAGTTATTTATTTTTTGCTATGAACAGTAAAGTATTTGGGAAGATTGCAGACGACATTCTCTGATTGGATGTATTTGGTCTGGTGCTAAAAGTCATTACATGCGACAAACTCCACCCATCTTGCCCTTTAAGTAGGACAGCAACAAACAATGCAGTTTGACCCAGGTCTGGTTTGTAGTAAAACTGGTGAGACACTATCAGCAGACATGTTGCAGAACACCAATAAAAAGTCTAAAAATCCAATCAAGAAATTAAAGGGACAGTAATGACCGTGCCATAAACTTCTGCTGCACTGCCCTCTGGGAGTTGAAACTTACAGACATGTTGCACTTCTGGCCACACCCAATCAGTGATGTCATAGCAGGTACTTTGCCATTGACAGTTGTGTGAAATACCTACTACCACTGATTAGATGACTGGTGATGTCACCACCTGTAGAGTACAACAGGTGGTGACCACCTGCCAATGAAAAGCAGGCATCATACTTTTCGCCAATAGAGGTCAGGGTCCACACAGGTTTGGGTTTTAGTTGATCTTTAAAGGAGGAGCTACCACATCTTGCTTTTATTTGAAACTGTTTCATTGCTCTCATTACCTGTTTTTGTGCAGCTACCACACTTGTTCCATTGAGGGGACAGTCTGCTGATTATGAAGATTATGAAGATTATGAAGATTCTGATGACCCCAGCGGATTAAATTCCACAGATTACCAGGAGTTTGAACTGTACATACCTGATAACCTGACTTTCAATGCTCCACACTTGTGGGGAGATGCAAACAGTCCATCTTCTTCCTCAGACAGCGGCTTCAGCTCCACTCAGTCTGAAGAGAACAAACCTGGCAACCTGACCATTGACCCCCTGCACCATGGTGGAGACACAACGGGACCGGCCTCCTCGTCCTCCACAGCCAGTTTAAACCTGCTGTGTCTGCTCTTTGTTCTCCCACTTATCTTAAAGTTACCTCATTAAATAGCATTTCACATCATATGTTCTGTGATTCGGCTTTGTGTCCAGAACCATGTACAAATCTAGTCATTTTTGGAACATTTTACAAGGCGATGCTCTCATCCGGAATGGCTTACAGGATTTGTTGCTCTTGTAATAGATTCATCACACGCTTATCAAATAGAATAGTTTTTAAATAGATTTTAAATTCATGTAATCAAGCTGGGAGACACAAGAATCCTTGACGTTTTCTGATTTGGCCATTTTGATGATGTGGCACCACAGCGAATCTAGCGAATCTTGTCCCAAACACTCCTTGTCCTCCCTCTTTGCAGATGATGTCATTCTTCTGGGTTTATTGGACTGTGATCTCCATTGTGCACTGGAGCAATCTGACTACTGTAAAACCAATGTCTACCAAGACAAGCTTAAAGCTTCTGTTATGACACCAAATGTGAAGTGATTTTCCAGCATGTAAAATGATTTATCTGGATCTGAATTCAGAGAGGAAGATACAAAAATTGTCAGCATTATTGATTCACCTTCTTGAGATAACAAGTGTGCAAAATGTCATTTGGCTAATGCCTTAAATATACCCAAGCAACCAGCGACATATAGTGTAAGTCATCTAGGGACAACATTGGTAAAAACTAGTGCAGTAATGCAGACCCAGGAGAGAGAAACATGGATATTATGTCAAAAAATATTGATTATAGTTACTAGCTAGATATCCCTTATTTCAATAAAATGGGTTTAAAGAGCTGCACTTTCCTGTTTTATGTTTTGTTTGGCCAGTTATCCACTGGAGGAAGAAAAATCCACTAAACTCCCTTTTTTGTAATGAATTAAAGTGTGTTAGGGGGATTGCACCTTTAATTGAAACTCATGTTTCCTGTTTGCAGAGGGATCTATTTAGCTTTTAAAGGTGACATGTTGCGTGCATGTTACGACCTTTAGCTTGCAGACTAAGTGAAGATTGAAAACGGAGGGTTTTACATCTGTGTGATGCTGCTGTGAGAAACTGAGCGCTAAGCTAGCATCCTGTATCGCTGTGGAGTTAGCGCTGTGGTTGATGACTCAGTTCCTGTATACAGAGAGAGAGAGAGAGAGAGAGAGAGAGAGAGAGGGGTTGAGAGGTACTGAGAGAACAGAGGGTAGAGAGAGTAACTGGAAGGTAGAGAGAAACTGAGAAAGAGTGGGGAGAGACAGGAAGAAAGAACTAGAGCATTGAGGTAGAGAGATATTGAGAAAGAGCGGGTAGAGAGAGAAGTAAAAATATAGAGGTAGAGAGAGCATAAGAGAAGAGAGGGACATCAGATGAAGTGTCTGGTTGATGCTCATCTGCCATTTTGAACAAACTAGAGAGAGAGAGAGAGGGAGAGAGAGAGAGAGAGAGAGACTCCTGAACACAGCCTCTTGTCCGTCACCATGATGAAGCTGTGCAGTCGACTCTGTCTCCTCGGTAAGTTCAGTCTGTCTGAAACTTCAAACTGAGACTCACATTTTACATTTCAGGCTTCAGTCTGACTTCCAGATGTTATCCAGACATTCAATTAAACAAAATCAAGCTTGGATTGACCTTTGTGGAGAAATTAGGCCTTTGCAGCAGCAAAAGCCTAAATGCAAAATATTAGCTATTGTGGTTACTGGGCAACAAAACTGAGGATATTTCCAGGACTTTCAAAGTTCAAAGTCTTGACTGAGTGAAATTCAAGGTCTGACTCAGAGTAAAACATCTGGTCAGGATCAGCTCAGTTTTCTCTCCTGGTCTTGTCACAAAGTCCAGCTGAAATCTTTCATTCATTTTCAAACATGTCCACGGTCTTGTTCTATATTGCCTCAAATTCACAAACTTTAAAGGATTTTCCAGGACTGTGAGGACCTGGCTTATACAGGCCGCAATTCAGCATGTTAAGTGTGGACCCTACTATATAAAAGTGAGGATTACTTTATTTATATATATATATATATATAAAGTAATGTAAAGTAATGTGTGTGTGTGTGTGTGTGTGTGTGTGTGAGTTCAACTTTGTAGTTTCATGGTTTAAATACGGGTTACAATATATAAAACATTGCAACATTAAACGAAATGTATTTCTAGAGTTTGATCTTTTTTGTGCCCCTCTTCCTCCTCTGCTCGTGTTTTCACACCAACACGCCATCTTCTTTTTTCTTTTTCACACATCTGAAAATGATGTGCAGCCTGTGATCATCATGAAGGCGAACAGCCACCAACATGAGTCTATAGTTCCATAAAAGCGTTAGTCTGTTTTACTTAAATAACATGAAACAAACCAAAATAAAAAAAAACTAAACTTCTGTCAACTTACATCAGTCGGATGCTTAAAAAGGAAGATAAACTCAGTGACAACCCTTTCTCTCTCAGGTATCATACTGGTGTCTCTGTTTGCCAGAGGACAAACTGAAGATCCCTCGACGACTCCTTCGTCACGGGATGATCCAGCTGGGGAACCTGAGCAAAGTACAGTGACGACTGACCGCTGTGTTGCGTTGTTTGCTGTCCTGTCCTGTTGTTTTGTGTGCTGACCAGCTGTGTTGTTGTCTGGTGCACGGTCCTGTTGTGTTACTGTCCAGAGTAATAAACTCCCACTAAAATCACTACTGCTGGCAACACTTAAACTACGATAGTAAAGACAAACTGTTTTGCTCCATCAAACACAGCAGACTTGGCAGAAAATCAAAGCAGTCTGTCCTGCCTTGGTTTAGTTTGTAATGTCCTGTCTTGTCCTGTGTTTATTGTCCTCTCTTGTTGTTTACTGTCCTGTCCTCTTATGTTGATTGCTGTCCCGTCGTGTCCTGTTATTTACTGTCCTCTTTTGTTGTTTACTGTCCTGTCTTATGGTAATTTACTGTCCTCTCTTGATGTTGTTTACTGTCCTGTCCTGTTTTGTTGTACACTGTCCTTCCGTCATGGTGGTGTTGTGTTGTATTGCCCCTTTTCTTGTGCAGCGTACTGTCCCGTCCTGTGTTGTGTCATGCTGTTGTCATGTCATGTTATACCGTGTTACATGACTGTGTTGCTGTGTCGTACATCCACTCTGCATTGCAACAACAGTGGTAGCCATGGTAACAGCTGCATCCTGCATCCTACTTGTACTAGCACTCCGCACAGAAAAAATTCAGGAACTGGTTGACGCTCTGTGTCCCCTCCTTGTTTTCCTGATCCTAGGAAATTCCACCACAGATGCCACCCACACTGTTAGGACAGCAGAAGAAGGTGCCGCACCTGGACCCTTAACACTGGGCCCGGGGGTCCAAACTTCCCCTTCTTCCTCTCAGAGTCTCACAACAGCAAAAGTGATGGGCCGATCTTTGACTATCTCCATGGTAACAGCTGGCACCAACCAGAGCCATCCACCTTGAGTAGCGAGTGTCTCTTGTTTTTGGGATAATATCAGCATCAGATGTTAACTGCTCATTATTTAAAACCACAAATGACAACAAACTGCTGGAAACACACATTCTCATTTGGAATGGGCCCAGACTTTATATCAAAAAGCTTCACATTTAAAGGCCCCATAGTACAGAAAATTCAAACTTCTGTACTTTCACAAATTAATAAATAGTGAAGAGATTGTTAAAAATGTGACAGCTTGACTGATTGAACTTTCAAAACTCCTTTTTCCCCCCCCTGGCAGTTTCAGACTAGCTCCAGGAGTCACATGGCAACTGGACTTGTTCCTGATTGGTTGTCTCACAAATTAGATCACTGAATTACTGATTGGACAGATTACTGAAATCTGTCCAATCAGGACAGTTTGCAGCATTTGAACTGGAAAGCCTCCACTCAGCATGTTTACCTCATTCAAGCTGGAGGAACTGCTGCTGTCAGCCAATCACAGCCCAGTCTCTCTCAGTTTAACCAATTTAATTCAGCTTTAACCTAAACTGCATTCATCTGTAAAACATCGTTATTGTGATCCTGAGAGGGTTTGGAAATAAAATCATGGAAAGGAACATGAAAGCTGATCTCAGTGGTTTTTACACTTGAAACTTTTATACAAACAGGCGGAAACACCCAGCGCGGACAGCAGCACCAGCACAGAAGAAAATGAAGGGCACTCCCCGTATACAGAAATGCAAACGGCCTATGGCGACACAGCGTCACAAACCCTCACCCCGTCAGTCAAAGGGACGGATACTGTTTCCACGGCAATGGCAGCCATCACGACAAAACCAGGTATTGTAGTTGTGTAGATGTACATACACGCACACCCCCACACACAACCACACACACACACACACACACACACACACACACACAAACAAACACACGCACACACACACCATCC
>OMKZ01029654.1:0-10181 GCA_900302535.1 Neoniphon sammara
ATCTGTGCCTGTTGCTGTGTATCAGTCCTTGAGGTAACACAGATAAAAACAATTTCACACATCTTCTCATCAGCTGACTGCTGCGTTCTACCTCAGTAGCCTCCCCATTCACAGAGGCCTTGATCACTGTAATGAATTGAATTTTACTGCCCATATTCCCTCTTCAGTACACAGCAGGCCGAGCCTAATAAACTGTGTTTGTTATGGAGCCCCATCCGTGATCTTCATCTGCTCTGTGCGTACAGTAGAGTCCCCTCACTGTTTGGAGTACATCACATTAAATTAATGATGAAAGCATCTCCTGGACTCTCATAAAATGAACATCTTGAATAGGATTACAGTGTAGATTCAAGTATCTCGAAGCATACTTGAGCATATAGACATGCAGCACAATTGTATTTTCGTGTGCATGTTATCTTAATATGTTATATACTGTAAACTGTGACATAAGCTACTTGACTGCCACTTGGGAAACATTGATTGAGATTCAGTATTGGTCTGAAAGCAATACAGTTTAGAGCTTAAATCCCCATGAAAAATGAGATGCAGCATGTCTTCTGACAGAGGCAGTATGTTGTGTAATATGATTTTAATCTATCAAAGGCTGTGGGTCCAATACATTTCTTTGAAGCCTTCAGTAATTGTTGTATAGAGCAAGCGGTTTGCTCAGCAGATAAGAGACAGAAGCCCTGTGACCCGGAGGGGCAGCGGCTCTTTGTTGCGGTCTCACCTTGAAACCCGAGGCGAAGTCAGCGTAATTGGGGTTGTGTAATCTTTTTGTTTATTTTTTTTGTCTTACAGAAGGTGTAAGGAACAGTTACTGTTTCACTCTTGGAAAAGTTCCTCTTTTATCTTGCTCAATGCTAGGCTTGATACTGTACTTTCTTTCTTGAGGATAAAATTGCAGCCTTACGTGTTTTCTAAAAAGATTTTGCATCCATGTATTTTCTTGATTTCTTGCTTAGTTCACAGCCTCTGCTTTTCCCTTTGGAATCCCATTTTATCACTTTACTCTTACTATCCCTGCTCTTCACTTTTAAATTTTGGACTAATTGTGAGAAAGAAATAGCTGGTCTGCTCATTTTGCTGGTTGTATTCTCTTTTAATTGTGAGCATGTACCAAGGGATCCTGAACATGAATTAGTCTTTGGGTCTGAGCTGAGGCGTCAGAGAGGTATTTTTAATCAGAGCTCGCATGTTTTTCCATAGGGGATGCAAGCTATGTCACTCTATTGTCTTTGATCCCGTTTAAACAATATTGATTGAAACACCACAAAACAAGCAACTTACTCTGTACTGTGGTTTGGGAATGATGCGCTGTTTTTTCATGTTTTTTGATATATTGCCAGTAATTTGCACCTAAAGTGCTTGACTGGTCAGCCGCACCAGATGTTTTTCTCCTCGATACAGAAAACCTCATCTCTCTACCCTCTTGAGGGCCCTCTCTGTTTGTATGGGGGAGGGGGAATCACAACTAACAGCGATGAATTCCATGCATTATTCACTTCCAAATTCTGTCAAAGATGACCTACCTTTGAGGGAATATTACGTTTTTTGTCTGCCCTTGCTTACCGAGCTGCCTGTCTGTTCCAGGCCCCCGGAGATGCACTGACCTTAGCAATGGGCCAAGTGTGTGACGTTAGCTTGACCCTGTGCTATCACGCTGCTAATGCCATGCAGCCATCATAGCATGGTAAGCATCCGGGGAGTCCCGCACCGCTCCCTGGAGTAAAACAAAAGTTCAATCTAAATGGAAATGGATCTTTGACATTTAAAAAAAGTGGAAAAAACAAAAGCAGAAAACAGAAACAGAATTTTTTTTTTCTGTTGTTAGCTACTCAACATACAAAGAAAGGATAATGAGGTTGGCGCTATTTCACTTTCCATGTAATTTTGAACAAAACAAGCAAGACCTTAGACAAATACCAATAAACCATTTCTTCCTTGAATGGTTGCGAGGCAGAGCTCGTGTCCTCAATCAATCAGCACGCTCTTGGAGTTGAAGTTGCTACCTTTTTTTCCCCCCTTCAGCTTATGATGGATGGTTGGATACTTGAATAAACAAAGAAATCTTGATAAATATAGCAAAGTATTAGTTCAAAGGAGCAAAGCAGAGAAAAAAGAAGGAGAGAGGGAGTGTCAGAAAGAAAGAGAGAGGACAGAGTAAAGGAGGCTGAGGGAGGTCCAGATTGTTTTGAGATTTGACCGATTGAGACCAGAGGTAGAGCAACAGCAGATGGAGAGGCATTTTCATCAAATAACAAAGCACCAAAACCACTCGGGGAGCTCCTTAAGATATCGGAGCAATCTAAAAGCTTCTTGATGGAGTGATTCCCCGGAAGAGAAGGCAGTTGCTTTGAGGAGTGATGTACACAGCAAAACAGAATGGGTTTGTTTGTGCCAAGGGTACCAATTTGGGCAAGGCAGAATCGACTTTCAGATATTGCATGGATTTACTAAGTTGATCGAGCAGGGACATTGTCATCCCATATGCTGAAATGGAAGTAATTCCAGCATGTCCAACACTAGTTCGTTAGATGACATGCAAGTTGATCTAAATACCCTCTAAAGGTTTTGATAGGATCTGGGCATTTTAAGGATGGCTTGACATTTTGATAGAGACACTTGTCAAATGGGGTGAAAAGAGGAAGCTACAAGACAACACACACCCTTCATCCCGCCAAACAGGGCTCGGCTCACTGAGTATCATCCTGCCCTCTCTGAGGAGAGCTTAGGAAGAGACCCAGGATACAGCCCAGAGCCTTGGCAAGTCTCAGAAAGGCTTGTGAGATGTTGGGGAAGAATTGAATGTCAAGCCTTGGAGTGTTTAAGAATAAGCGGATTGTTTAGCTTGCACGTTGAGGATGAAGTCTCTTGTGCTCTGGTTTTGAGGAGAAAATCTTTTTGTAGAGGGTCTGTTTAATGCATCATCACTTTGTCTGTCATTGTAGTTGATATGTGGGGAAAAATACTATGGAAAAATAATATGTCAACTAGGAGAACGCTTTTGTAATTTTTAGTGGATTTGATAATATTACTGTGAAACTGAGATCATAAAAGCACATTTTGCGAGAACTCGTGTCACTGCAAAAGTGTTCATGCATTATTCCGAACTCTGTGCTTTGAGAAAGGTACCACCATTTTATTAAAGGATGTGCTGAAAAGTAAAACAAGATTTGCTGCCACAGTCTGCCGGTGTCTGCTACTGTAATGTGAGACATCCCTAGCTGGTGTAATCTCCTCTTTTTTGGCTGCTGCGTGTTTAATTGAGTGTATTCTCTCTCTCTCTCTCTCTCTCTCTCTCTCTCTCTCCATCTCCCTGGTTTGACAGCCAACAACTGAGGCAGCAAACCACAGGTCATCCAATCCCTAATCTCACGTAGTCACACCTTAGACTCAAAGGATGGAGGTCTGGAAAAATTCTCATTATAAATGTGGAATAACGAGCTTCTGCTGAGCCAAAGGCAGCACTGATTGGCTCTGCATATGCAATAGGATTATCATGCGAGCCTGCCGAAAATGGTTGCCTGACATTCATACTGAATGGCCATTTCGTTTTCAACTTTAATATTCAGTCTGAAATTGCTCGAAGTTAAACTGATTTGCAAGGAAGCAATGCTGAAGGTATGAGGTACGTAAAAGGATTTGTCTGTTGCTTGCCATATTTCACTAGTTACCGTGGTGTAGTCCATGCCTGAGAGGTAAGTGAGAAGAAGAGAGGGCGGTGGGGTGAAGATGGATAGACGCACATCCAGGGAGCAAGGCTAAGAGGTAGAAAGTTGTGGAGATTGAAGTTAAGATGGAATGGAACCAGAAAGCTGAAAGAGCACAGAGATTGGAGACATTACAGTAAAGAGAGGAGAAAAAAGAGCAAGAAAAAAGATGGTAAAATGTCGAATGGCCGCAGAATGAAAGGGCTGGAATAGCATGTGCTTTTATATGAAAGAAAGGGGGCAGAAAGATGGAGGAAAAAAGCATGGATCATCGAAGTCTGCAGGTGCTGTGGCAGAGATGAATGGGATTCCGATGAGAGTATCGTCAGCTGGCTATATCACATGAAGACCAGGGATTCCCTGACAGCTCAGTCTGTCACCGCACTAAGCCACTCTGGCGTTTCATTCTCCACAATCGTTTGATCAGCTCATTACATCTCCCTGTCCCTGCTGTCATCCATCCAGTCCCATCTCTTTATCCCTGCAGGCTGCATAGGTCTCAGATCCTGTGTGTCCTTTTCACCGTTTCATTTTAAAGGAATACACCGTGTATTTTGGAGACCGGCCCACTGGTCACTCTCTAGACACAGACACCAAAATCATCCATGTGTCCCTAGGAGAACATTATTTGCCGCGCTTCATGCTAACACTTTAGCATACACTACGTTGAGTGATAGTAGATGACTAGCGTTACCCCAAATAAGCAGATTAAAGGAATACTTTGCATGAGGCATGCAATTAAAGCTTTTTCGTTTGATATTCAAGATGACTCAGGACGAGCACATGATACAAAACAGCTTTTGAGTGAAATACTCCTTTAAGTAATAAAAAGTTCTTAGACTAGACCCATAGTCTCACTCTTTCAGACTAACTGTATGTACCTTCCTCTCTCTCAACATGAGATTCAGGCATATCTGCATAATATTGATGGGGATTAATTACACCGTGTCTTAGGTATCAAGTGGAAAAATATGTTTTTTTTGTGTGAAATCAGAACCACTTTCTCTTAAGTTCATAGTATGAGTAGTGCCTCACACCCTGATGTCGCTCCTTCTGGTTATCATTAATAAGTTTAATTAAAAAGATCGTTTGTCATATTTTGAACAGTTGCAGTCTTCTTCTGAATCCGCCCTTATTCCCATCTCACCCCCATGGCTCTCATTATAAAGTGAAATTATGAAAATTAATCAGATGCCACCATGTTTACGGGGGTGTGTTTAATCAAATTCGAGCCACTGGAGATTAAGTGTACTATTAAAGTTTGTGCTTCTGCTGGAGAAGATTTAAATCAATAAAAGGTATTTTTTCAAATGGATAATCACATAAGCTGGAGTTTATCTTTCAAAAATAAATAAAATAAATTACACCCTTATACACATCCTTATCCCAATGAAGTAATTCATACTGCTTTCCATGTAATCGTGAACTTATAAATATTATTCTGGGAAATGTTAATTCAATGTTCACTGTTTCATAATCCCTTTTTCTATTTATTTATTTATTTTTCCCCTCTAAAGAGCCTTGTCCACATTCATGATGTTAACTCTAAAAATCATGCTTCAAATAATTTAAAAATGTAAGAAGTACTGTACTTTGTTAAGGGTAATTGGCAATCTGCATTTAGTAATGCAGGACTACTTGCACTACTAAATTCTAATACTTTTACCATCTGGTATTTTAGATTGTGAGCTAAAATACCGAGTTTCTTTCTGAGTTAAGCACAGTTCTGAGGTGATGAGCATCAAAGTTTAAACATCCCAGCTGGCATAATTGTTATGTAGTGAAATCTATCTGTGCCGCTCAACAAGGCCTGTAGCCCAGCAGTACTTTGAATGCAAAATAAAAAATCCTAATTAGAAATTTGATTTTTTTATGAGGCCCCGAACAAAGATAGAACCTCATAATTCTATGAGGTCAATCTGGGTTTTGTTTTTTTTAAATTTCTTTGAGACTGTTTATATTGAAAATTAATATGATTTAACAGTAAAATTTAATTAGCAGATCTGAAGCACATTAAGACTGGACTGATCAGATTAGATTATTGTTGGAAGAGGATTTTCTATATGAATATTTACACTCCCTCACAGACCCTCACTCTTAATCCTCACCCCATATTTTGCTTCAAATACATTTCATTATAACACACAACTTTTATTACTATTGTATTACAATATTTATAACAGTTTACAACACCTGTATCGATTCAGTCATATTCTGGGATCAGCATGTCATTGTATGTTTGGGTGTTGTTATTCACCCCAGTGCAAAATAATCTCATTTTTGCACGTATTTTTTATGCACTTGCTTGCATCTCACACATTTCCATGAGGATAGATCTTCCTGGCTTCTTCTGCTCCTTTTCTACAGATTTGGCTGCTGCTTCCCTTTGTCCATCTGTCTCACTCGGTCTCTCTTCTGCTTTCTGTGCATCTGTCTCACTCCTCTCAGCTGTTCTGTGCTCAAACTGTCATTAAAAAGCAACAACTGCTGATTCAGTATATACACATCACGGTGAGACTCATCTTTGGAGATACACATTGATTGATTGATTGATTGATTGACTGATTGATTGATTGATTGATTGGAAACAAACATCAAATTGGCTAACTGGTCCATGCACTGGTCCACGCATGCAGACCACCCTTGTAACCTACAAATATTTCTGCTTCTGCCTGCTCAGATATCCAATCCATGTGTGGCCCAAAATATTCTACATTTAATTGAACAGAAACAGCAATAGGAATGTCAAAATACTAGATACTATTTGACTATTTTAAATTTTGATACAATATCAGTTCAAATGCAAAAACTGGATACCTCTTTCAAGAACATGACAAAAAAATCCTATTCACAAAACATAGTAGGCTATCATGTTATTTCTATACAGAACTTTTAAATTACAGACTGCAGTGTACAAGAGGCAAGGGAGTTTGCCTCACAACAAAGTAGCAGCTCATCACACAGGCAGGCATGTGTAGGTTTGCCCAGCACCATACAGGTTTGTTATTTTTGAGCATTTCCTGCATCCTCTAGTAATAGTTGTAGTTTTTTTATTCTAGCTTTTTCAGCCCCGACGTTTTTAAAAATTTTTTCCATTTTCTTTTTTCTGCTCACTTTTCGAATTTGTGCAGCTATGAAAATGTTGGGTGTCATGACCAAGTATGAGTAGGCTTGAGCCGTTCTAGACTGTGTCACGTTATAGCTAACCTATCATAATTGGTGTCAAACAATGGACTGCACTCCAAAACCCAAACTGGTGTGACAATTCCACGCCAGGTAGGCAGGGTTTACAAACTTTAATTCTGATTTAATTCAAACATTAAATCAGCAATGAGCCTTGATTAAGCCAGAAATCCTCACTCATCCATTATTATAATCATAAAAAAGTGGAGGGATAGTATCATTAACTTTTAAAATGTTCCTATTTTTTTTTTACTTTTGCACTATTATTAGTATTATTTATAGGAGCTTTTTGCCATAGCCTTTGACAGAATGTAGGTGAAGCAGATATTTGGGATTGGCTGAGAAACTGAACCCTATAATACCAACCTGGAACTACAATGTCTGAAACAGACCTTTCTAGCTAGCCTATTTCAAAAAGAAAGAAAAAAAAGTTAGATATACTGAAGGATGAATTTAAAGTAATGACACTGTGTGTACTGTAGCTACTGTACATGTCAAACAGGCTATTTTTCTGGAAGCCTCATGGTATGCCCATTAGTCTGGAGGTTAATGATGAAATTGTGAGTGATGGCTGGTGTGCAGCAGCATGCAGGATGAGCTGCTGGGTAGACATCGATGTGGACGGAGTGCAGAAGTGACAGTAGCTGTCACACAGGAAGATCCCACCGCTGTGTTCCCCTTCCCTCCCATCATGCTCATTCTATTATTGTACTCTCTCTGTCCTCTCTCTCTCTCTCTCTCTGCATCCCTCCCCTCTCTCTCTGTCTTCCTCTCTGCCACTCCTTTGTCCCTCCCTTGCCCCTTTTTCCAGGTATTTTCTTGGATCCGCTCCATTGCTGTCATTTCCAGCCCTGCGCTCTTATCTGGTTGAAGGCAGATGAGGGGGCGAGGAGATGAAAGGCTCGTCCCCCCTCCTCTGCAGTCTCCTGGCTCAAATCTCAAAATATACAACAGGCAGGCTCCTCTTCTCCTGGAGTTGTCGTTTGTGTGCATATGGGTGTGTGTGTGTTTGTGTTTGTGTGTGTGTGTGTGTGTGTGTGTGTGTGTGTGTGTGTGTGTGTGTGTGTGTGTGTGAACGTCCATCCATCAGGTCTCTGAGTCCCTGAGTTTCGCTGTCAGACCAAACACTTTCCCTGATGGTTCCTTTATGGTTCCTTTCTTAAGTCAATGCACTGCAGACTGATAACTCACTCTCCCAAAACCTGCCACCACAGCTGAAAATATAATATAGTATATTTTATACAGCAGGCAAAAGTGCATGGAACATCTGTGATAGTTTTTCTAGTTTTCAAATTGTTCGAATTTCTTACAGCAGGAATGAATACATGGGTATGTTTTGTGGTTTAACTGTAAAGATATGAACCTCTAGTTGCTAACCATCTTAAGGCAAATAACCACTATTACCAATATTGTAAAAAATCCATTTTATTTTCAGAGAAACATTAGAATGTATGCTTTATTTCCATGTTAAAATACCCAGTGCTAACAATGGGCTATATTATGTTTGATACTACTTACTGATCTTAAGTAAATGCATGCTATAAAAATACAATCACCCTAAAAAGTTTGCTGAGCTCTGTTCTGTAAATAAAAATGTGGTTAGTATGAGGTTAAAGTCGTTTAACCTTCACTACATCCCTTGGCATGTCTGTGCATGTGTGCAGGCATGCATGTGCAGCAGGGCAAATCTTTATCATCCTTATTATCCCCAAATGGAAATTCAGCTCCAGTCAAAGCTAAAAGGTTTAGATTTTCAGTTTTGTTTATTTGCATATGCAAACCATGGAAACTGAAAGGGAAAAAAAAATAAGAGAAGAAATCTAATCTTCTCTCTTTGCCGGTGGGACAAAGAAATCCTTCAAGGCTGATAAAAACACATCTCCCCCGACAAGAAAAAAGATACAAAAACAAGATGGCAGAGAGCGACAAGGGTGAATTGGAAGACAATCCAAATGATATCAAAATTTACCATGGAGAAGAGAGGTACACAGACAAGATACATGCATAAATAACTGGTAAGGGAAATAAAATAAATTCAAATAGCCCCGAAGCATAAATCGCCCAAAGGCAGGGAAAGAGTGTAGTAGTGAGAAAGGATAAAGAGTTTGCAGATCAGCAGGCATCTAAGTAGTTATAGATTCATAAAATGTTCCATAGCAGCACTTTGTGTGTATGTGTGTGTGTGTGTGTGTGTGTGAGAGAGAGAGAGAGAGAGAGAGAGAGAGAGTACTGTACGTGCATGCCTGTGTGCATGGATTTGTATACATGTGTGTCTTTGTGCTTCTCTTCATTAGTGCATCTTAGCTTCTGATGCAGCTAATGACCTGGTTTAATGCTGAGTGTGTGTGTGTGTGTGTGTGTATGTGGGGAGGAGTGTGTGTATGTTTTCCCCTCTCTGCTGCGTTCCATGAGTGAGGCTAGACTGACGAACTGGAATTTCTCTTCTGATGCTGTCGTCTTTGACATTTGCTGGGATGAATAATGAGCATGTCAACACTGATAAATGTCAGTTTGGTGGCCCAATCCCGTATCTGTGCAGAAGATCACAGCCAGCGTGAGTGATCATGGTGTCTTGGTCTAATGTCTTCCCTCCCTCTCTCTTGCTCTCGCCCTGCTCTCACTCCCTGCATGTTTACCCTCATGCCTAACTGACTAACAACCAGCCAATGCATACACAAAGAAAAGCAGACATAAAAATGCACATACACATGCAGAGACACACAAGCATCTTGATTTGTTGTTTGGCATAGTAGACCACCTGGTGAGAGCTGGAATGTCGTGTGTGTGTGTGATTAGCTCAAACACACACATTCACTAACCTCTGAGATGACCGCAGATGTCAGTTGTTACGCCTGCCGATTTAATTTTCTGTGCCTGAGCAGGCCTGTTTTGTTTGATAAGAATCAAAGCGGTGAGATAATCTAATGTAAGGGAGATTTAACCTTGAATGTGTAAAGAGGTATACTGACAGATAAATTCTGATGTCTTCACCCTTCAAAGAGTGTGGCTTAACAAGAGGTCAGAGGATGATTGCACACAGCACACCGGAGGGGTTAATCCCACTTGTTTCCAGTGCTAATTAGGGATGTGTCTGAATCCAAATACTGTACTCGGGAAAGCATGAATGATGTGATGGAAACTGATATGTCTTCTACCTGAAGTTGCTCGTTATTATTCGGATTTGGCAGAAAAAATAAAGTCAGCTTCATGTCAAGTTCTCACAGCCTCTTTCTAATGTTACGCAGGCAGAGAGAGAGAGAGACTGCAGCTGCTATGTGCTGAAGT
>OMKZ01029672.1:0-12209 GCA_900302535.1 Neoniphon sammara
ACCACATGTGTACACACACACACACACACACACACACACACACACACAGTCTTTCTGTCTCTCTCTGTATGGGTCTCTCTCTAATAAGGCTCCTTGCTGTAAATCCTTTAATCTGAGTAGGAATGAAGGCTATATCTGTCTTTCTAGGTGGAAAGAACAATCTCTCTCTCTTTCTTTCTCTCTCCCTCTCTCTCTCTCTCTCGTTCTCTCGCTCTCTCTCTCTCTCTCTCTCTCTGTCTCTCTCCCTTCCTTCTATGTGTGTGTGTGTGTATGTGCATGTGTGCATGTGAAGGTGCTGCTAGACTGCGCAGCAGAGGTTCAAAGGATTGAAAAGTTCAAGTTGAAAAAGATTCAGACATTGTGACAGGACTCTGGTTTGTGGTGGACCGCAACTGCACATGCGCCCACACATGCCATACACACACACACACACACACACATGCACTCTCATGCCACACACAGAGTCAAAATTCACAAGCACTCGTGCACACAAGAGCTACCCTAACATTTGGCAGAGCTGGATGAAGTGTGTGTGTGTGTGTGTGTGTGTGTGTGTGTGTGTGTGTGTCCATCCGTCCTCCCTCTCCCTCTTTCTCACTGTCATTCTTTAGGCCAGACAGAGGTTTAATTCTTACTGTAGTGAGGAGAGAGGAGAGGCAGTAAATCTGTTGGATTCTTCCCAGTCATAATGACTCAACAGCAGTGAAGCCCACCTCTGTCTCCAGCTGGAACACAGCATTTAGCCACAGCTCACAGCCGACGTACAGTACTCACGCTACAGTCTGACAGGCCAAGGCATGCCATGGACAGCTGATTAGACAGAGCGTATTAGCTGTGCTCGGGTTCGACTGATATGTGGAGCCGATATTGGCTTTTTGTTCTAAATCATTATCTGGTTCTGTTAGTGTCATCCACCTCCAATATGATGGATGTGATTCAGTTTGATAGATACATATTTCTTGTCATATTGATCAGTACTACATTGGTTGTGGCACAAAATAGCAGCAGTTGTCAACTTTTCGGCCGTCAAGAATTGATATCAGTCAGACCCTAATACATTCAGTATTATACAGTTTGCATGCAGCTGTGTATAGAAAAGTAATGAGTGACCAGTGGTGCATTGATCCAGTGTACCATGAAGAAGTTATTCTGCATTCACGTCATGGGAAACATAGTAGACAGCATCCTCCTGGTAAAGTCTGGAAGGGTTTTTTCCTAAACCCTTCCAAAACCTGCCAACCAGAACAAAATATTGAACCCAGCCTGACCAAAGCCTGAGAAAATTGTATCCGAACCCAACCAGAGGTCCGCCACCGCCAACCACAGCCTCAGTGTTGTAAGACTTTATCCTTAGGCTACCCCTTAACTGTGGTCCATGTTGCACCTGCTGCCTTCAAATTGAAACGGATGGCTAGATGGAAAATCTAAATTCAGCTTGAGACTGTATATGTCTAGTATATCCAAAAACGTAATCCAAGGTTGCAGTTTAAATGCCACATTATGGAATTCTTTCATCAATCTGTGCCTTAGGACAACATAGTGTATATCCAGTATCCATTAAAGTTAAAAAAATGGGAAAAACATAAAATCTAAAACTGAGGCTACAAATTTGAACCAACCCGGCTTGTGTACTTGTAATTTCTGTCCTGTCCAAACGCAAGACAATCTGAAGGAATCGGTCAGGTTCCATCGGCTTTGGCGGGTCATCTCAGGCTCTAGTAAGTACGTTTAGATTCTCCTCAGCTTCCAGATGGTAAATACTACTTGAGAACTCAGTTTTTGCAATTTCTTAAATTCTGATGTCCCCAACAAGGTGACTACAGTAGCTCTAGTCAACTTTAGGTAGGATGTATTCATTTTAGATTATATCAAGAAAATGAATGATTTGCAGCACACAGTCCTAAATCATTTTGTGATCTCATCTCTTGAAATACAGTGCCAGAGTACAATTACTTGTTGGATTTTTGGCTCTTGGTTGACATTGCAGTGTTTGCCTTGCTGTAAAACAGGAGCTCAGATGTATCATCGTTAACTGAAAGTGTGTTCCAAGTGAAAAAAGCTGCTGAGGAGCAACCAAAGCCTAAAGAAAAACCACAATCGCGGCATCTTAGAGGCTTCAAATGAGTTTAAACACATGATCGCTTCCAAGTTGTCGCTTTGAGCTGTCAAAATGCTCTGCCGGTGGCTCCCATGCGAGGTGAACGCAGCATTATACCGAGCAGGATGAGGTGCATGAAATAAAGCCTGAGCGCTGGGGAACATGAACATACTGTACAGTAATTGCCTTGGTGGGAAGTCTGACTCGACTGCACATTTATTCTTAAGTTGTAAAAGATACTGGAAATACTGCTTAGGCATGGGAGGTAAATTAAATATGAGGAGTCGATCTGTTGGTATGCAGGCAAAAACACAAACTCACACACAGTGTCATCTGTGTGTGCCACTGTCACGTTAATGGGAGGTGTACCAGGATAGAAAGTGGTTGTTAATCGCTCACCCTAACGCAAAGGATACAGACACTAAATTACATTTGCATAACACAGAGGATTAATCTGTGTGTGTGTTTACCACCATAAACTGAGATTGTTTCTCCCTCTCTCTTTCTCATTGTCTCTCATCCCTCTCTGTATTTCCATCTCTGGCAAAGCGAAAGGCTCAATTTATTATTGCAAGATCCCATTTGTTAAAGCTCCCACATGTTGAATATTTACCTCATATCATTCTCAAATGAATTTTCATGGCATAGTGTACTGTCTGTAGTGAAATGAAACCTTTGCGGTGAAATTTTGTTTATCCTATGTGTTGCTGTCTGTGTGTTTATTATTGGCTGGACTCATTTACAGCACTTCCTTATAAAGGAGGGCTCTCAATCAAAACAAGAGGTCTGCCTCAATCTACTTGTTTGTAATATAGAATATTGTGAACAAATACACAGATGAATACAGCTGTTGTTGAGTTCCTTAGTGCCTAGATACCGTAAATTTCCAAATAGTAGCCCGGGCCACTATTTGCCAAAATCACTCAATTCAACAGGCGATTATAAGGAACCTGCGATTATTTGGAACCTGCCATTATTATTATGGTAATATTGTCTCCATTCAACCCAATGCTAACCAAATATAATAAAAAAAATTACCAGTAATATTATAATAATAAAACCACGTTGTGGCTACAAATGGGGTTACCAGTAGGCTAACTTACCGTATTGCAGATACACCATTGGATGGTTTACTAACATTATCAATATGAATATGGTAGGCTACTAATGCATTGGTGCTCATAACCTTTTACAACAGTATACTGACGTAATTACAGAGGCCTGCGGACCTTATCGAAATTATTAAGGCAGGCGTTTCAGGCCTCAGGATTGCTACCGGTACATTACTGCAAAAGGCCTCCCCGGCCAGTATCATAATAATTACAAAGTGCATTAGCCGACTGTATATTGATATTATAATGAAAGGGAAAATGTTGCTGTAATAAACTTTATTACTCATTACTCATTCTGCACCACAAATAATTCCACATGGATGTTGAATTAAATGAAACCAGGCTACAAATCTTATTAGATGAACGAAAATCAAGAAAAATAATATTTGTTATTATTAATAGCCTACTACTGGTTATTACACTGCTTGTTATTATTACAGAACCTCACAAGGAAAATTAACAATAGCCTACTGCTGCTATAGGGCCAAACTGTTGACTATCAATGCTGCCGTGTTAAATGTAACATTAGATTGAACATCATAAAAATACCAACTACTGGTTATAACCTTACCAGAAAAATATTGCAACACACTGCTATATGTAGGCTATAGGGCCAAACTGTTGCCTATAATGCTGTAATCTACCGTATTACTGTATAAACATTATAGACACGGCGTTTATTTGGAACAGGTGGTTAATATAAAAATATTTTGATACACCCAGCGGATAATTGGAACCAGCGACAAATTGGAACTCGGCCCCTATTTGGATCTTTACGGTGTGCAAAACGGCATTCAGAGCCTGAGGGATGTTTTACACCATCTGTGGCTAATAAATGGATGATCAATATATCCTGTACCATTAGGCCTGACAGGCTGTATGCAAGATAAAAGAGGGAAGCCCACTGTTATCTGAAATAATGAAACAGGTTCCCTTATGAAGAATACAGAAAACTCTATCTCTACATGCCTAACAAAGACTCTGTGGTCCTGTGTAGCCTATTTGGTAGAGTGAGGTACTAACATCACTATAGTTACACGTTCTTCTTACTGGAGCTGTATTAAACCAAATATACACTGTGCTACATGGCAGTTTGGAATAAAATGTCCATTAAAGAACATTTTTAAGGTAGTTTAGAAGAAATTGTGTGAATGTAACATTCCTTATCAACAGTTCATTTCATGTGTGTGTTTTAATGCTTTTATGCTTAAATAGTAAAGCAGCGAGACATAGAAAATAGGTTTTCACTTTCAGGCTAAGCTGCAAAGTCAAAGACCTCACACTGATGATCACAAAAATGACTTCCTCCGTCTCCATTTAATAACAACAGAGACTTGAAAGTCGCAAATGAGAGGACCAACTCAATTTCGACAGGCAGGCCTATAGACCCTAGCCGCTAAGGCAATATCACCCTCTGTCCTGAGCTTAGATTTTGGAATGGCATGAAAAGCCTAATCAGAGGACCTCAGATGGAACACTGGCTCCCAGGGGGTCAAAAGGCCCAGGATATAATCAGGTGCCAGACACATTCAAGCCATCAAAATCAGACCTGAAACTCGTGAGTAGTCGATGCAGAGAAGCTTAAAATAGCTTGCGTGTTCCTGGTTCTTGTAAGAACCCAAGCTGCTGCATTTTAAACAAGCTGCAGTCAATCTATTGATTTTCTCGGGGAGGCCAGAGAGAAGTGCATTGCGGTGCTCTAATCCATTTGAGACAAAGGCACCACATAAGCTTCCCAGCATCTAACAAGGCAAGAAACGCTCTGACCTCGGTGATATTTCTGTGCTGACGGAAATCTGTTCCAGTCGTAAGGTTAAATATGCTGAGAAGATCAGGCTGGAGTTTTAATACCACTCAGGGGTTCCTTACCTGCTGGGTACAACCACGGCCTAAGTGAGCACCATCATAGCGTACCCACTGTTTGCTGCTGAGCAAATAGTCAATTCTGTTTCATCATTACTTTCCTAGATATCCACATCTTTATGTGAAACAGACAACTTATGAGAAGATCTTATTACCATAAACTGCCAGATAGAGCGGTGTACCATATGCGTAAGTTTAAGATTAGAGTTAAAGCTACAATTAGGGATGCATCGAAATGAAAATTCTTGGCCGAAGCGGAAACCGAATATAAGGAAACACTTCGCCGAATACCAAATACAGAGTACCAGCATTTTTTTCATGTATTTCCCAATTTGTACCAATGCATAAATTAAATCAATTTAGCTTTTGATTTATGCTTTTCAATCTTTGCTGTTTTACAGTTTTCACAATGGTGAAGCATCAGGCTATTGAACCTATTTTAACGCCCGCTTGTTGACAGATCCCATCAGCTTCTGACACTTTTTACAGTGTTGTTCTCCCGTGTGTCTGCTCTGTGTTCTGTTGACTTTCGTCATCAGTTTTATAGTCGCCCTGAAAACACAATGCACATCCTGGATTTTTTCACCTGCGACTGGAGTGAACACGGCCACAATGAGATAAAAAAAAATAGCCTAATTAGGCTGATAGGTCCGGTAGTATGCGAGATTAGCTGCAGACAGAAAGACATACTACCATGTCTTTTGAGTTGCTTCTCTCTTTGCAGTCAATCATTAACGGCGCATTGCATTCACACAAACATTTGGTCAAAATGTTCAGCTTTTTCACACATTCAGCCGAATACCAAATGTATTATATTTTGCTTTTTTCAGACAAATATTTTCAGTGGCCGAAGGCTCAGTGCATTCCTAGCTACAATACAGAACTTTTTGCCCTCTTGTAACCAAGTGTATTGCATGTCCCACCCTGTAACACTTCTCACTCATCTTAAAGGAATACTCCGTTTTGGGTAAAATACCCTTTTTGTTGATGTTCGATAGCATTTTCACCTCTGTACATCCACTGGTTCAGTTTCTATGGGTAGCATTTTGAGTTAGCTTAGCAAGTCTACAGGAGTCATTAGCCTAGCTCTGTCAAAGTGAAAAAAAATGTAAAAAATTTTGGACCAGTGGACGTACAAAGGTGAAAATGGCATTTTCACCTCCGTACATCCACTGGTTCAGTTTCTATGGCTAGCATTTTGAGTTAGCTTAGCATAAGGACTTGCTCCATCAAAGTGAAAAAACAAACCTCACAGCAGGTGTGGTTCAGGTCTCATTTTTAAAAACATGACATGTATTTCATTACCGTGTAATACACATGATATATTGTATAAGTAAGACAGCTTCAGAGTTGCAGTTTACTTTTTCACTTTGACGGAGCTAGGCTAATGACTCCTCTAGACTTCAAGTCTTTATGCTAAGCTACAAAATGCTACCCATAGGAACCGAACCAGTGGACGTACAGAGGTGAAAATGGTATCGAACATCTTGTCTGAGTCTGGATACGTTGGATTAAGGGTATTCTGCTGAAAATGTTGGAGTATTCCTTTAAGTGTGATTATGAACTGAAATAAACTTTGTAGAAAACTTAGCGTTAGTGAACTGCCTAGCATCCTAGATATCCAGCAGTATATATGCAGACTCTGATTCACTTCTCAGCTGTTCCCTCTCCTTTAGACGGTGCCGACATGCAACACCAATTTGACAACTGTCTAATTCTTATGAAACTAACAGGGATTAAACTAACAGATTTACTCTGGATTCCAGTTAATACTGTTATATTTAAGGAGTCAATAAATCATTTTAAAATTCAAATGATGGTAACATCTTTGGGTATAACAGCAATTTAGAGAATTGTAAACTGTATGCTGAGGTTTGTGGTCTGCATGTGGATTCAAGTTCTTACCAAGCCAACAGTTTTTGCTTGTGATTCATCTGATCTTATTGGAGGTATCTCCAGCACCCTGTAACTGGAATTGAACAAATCTCTCATTGCTGCCAAACCCTGCATTAAGAAGCTGTACTGCCCATGCAGGTTTGTTTGGGATGTTACTGATGATGGGGTGCTGCTGACAGCCTCTCCAGCCACTCTGAGTCATGACCCACACAGACACACTCACACCAGATGGCCAGCCCTGATGGGACTAAACCCATTAACACAACATGCTAGCCAGGTTTTTATGACTTGTTAATGGACAACCAGGAGTCGTGCATCACCTTGGTGGCTCCTACTTGTTGGGGGAAGTGTTGTTACAGAACACAGTATGGATCACACTATGAAGTTAGGGAAATAATGTATTAGATTTTTCAGGTTTGTGTGTGAGAGTGGATGGGTGACTGGATGGTCAGGTGGCAGGGCAGCACAATTATGGCTAAAATTATATTTGTATTTTTTATACCTATGCTTAGGTGGAGCACATCTATAAAAGCCAGATGCAATGTTAGTTAGTTTGTTCATGTGTAATGCTTTTTGTAATGTGCACTGCTTAGTGAAATTACAGTTTGCAAATTACAATGTACTGTTCATGCAGTGCAAAGTCCTGCATATGGGAAGACACTGTGCACATTGTCAAGGGACAATTTAAGTGTGAACCATTTAGATTCAACTGACAAATGTGTGGAATAAGCGTGTAATTTAATGGTTGATTCTTCATGGTTCTCATAGTCGTCCAGAGTCACTCATAACTTGTTTATTCCACATTTTGTCAACTGGGTCTAAACAGTCCTCATTTTTTCTGAATTCAGTTACTTCAGTGATTTCAGTGCTTGTAGTTTTACATATTTTAAAGCAGTTCTCACTGTGCTAGCACGCTTTGGTGTCAACAGATTTTTCTAAAGTCATTTTCTAAAGTCAGGAATTTTGAAAGTCATTGTACTTTCACTCACTCCGATCATGCACATCCAATCATGGAAGGGCTGAAATTAGAATATAGTCTATGATTATATATGATTAATAGCGTGCCCTACCAACTAGAAGGACATACTAGGGTATTCAGAGCTCTTTTTGCAGCCACACCTTCTCCATTGCATTTTTTATGTTGATTATAAGAATATTTTTTACACAACAGGTAGCATCATTCATGCAATGTGATTCGACAAAGACAAATAACAACTGTGCTGACCATTCCAGCATAACTAGTCAGGCACTACTGACGGATATACTGTACCTCTTAAGGAGCCTCTAACTCTGGCAGTGCTATTGCAACCAAAAATGCCATCTTGAATATTGTACATTAAATAATATATATTGGAGGCTCATTTTCTATAGAGAATCCATCCCTCTCTCACAACTACATAATGTTAAAATTTATCCAGTCATGTCTGCAGTTTATATTCCCTAATCAGCTGCTTCTGTATGTGTTTATGTGAGTGTGTATTTGAGTAAGACTATTCTATCTGAATAATTTATTAGTTTACAGCATGACACAAGGCCCTTTGGTGCATAGGGACAGAGCAAAGCCTCTCCCACCAGAATGGACTGAGCTCATGAACTGCTTGCTATAATAACTATTACCTATGCTTTAGGAGCACACCACTCAATTCAAGCATTCCTGTTGGCTTAGGACAGCTCAATAAGTACTTATGACCTTGATCAACTCTCTCCCAAAAATTAGAAACTTGAGATCTAATCCTCAAATTTGCAACGTCATCAAGTTAAAATCTGCTGATGCACAACAAAGGATGAATAAAGAAAGATGGTAAAGTGACATGACTGGGTGAGTACTCAGTAGGAATTTCTAGGGATAAGGGGGTATTTTCCAGTCAACTGACAACACTACTACAACTTAAAACTCATTTGGCAATTAAAACTCAAATTAACACTCTGTGAGTGGGTGAGTGGCTACAATCTGTCTCCCATTTACTGTCTGTGGAGCATACACAGATTTGCAGTAAGTGTCTCTGTCTCTTTCCAAATTACTACACAAAACTATAACCATGAGGAAGGGAGCAGGGCAGAGTGGATTACTGAAGCATTAACCATTACATATTTAAAATCACCTTGAATGTCTGATGAGGCAAAACAGTGGTGTGAATTAAAAAGAATTGGGCTGCCCTACCTCTGCAATCCTCAGGATGGAGTCTCCGTTGATGTCAAAGGTTGGGGAGTAGGTGATGCACAGCAGGACCTGCGCACAGTACACACAAGAGACAGAAATATGCTTTAAACGCTTTAAAGGATAGACGACCCTCTGCTTTTCTAAGTGTTGTTAGTCTTTATAACATGTAGCACTCTACTCAATGAGATCACCATCACCTGTGTTCAGTTCGTAAGTACCTTTATGTATAGTTGTCTTTTCAGTAAAGCTACACTGGGGGTTTTCCCTTTTCAAATGTTCCAAAAGATATTGTTCAGCATGTGATAAATGTTTTTAGTTGTTTTGTCATCAAATAAGTGGTTTAAAAACTGCTGTTACCCTATTGAGGCCACAGTGCTACTCTCTAACACCTGGACAGTCTTCAGCACGCACACGCAAGAGTTTTGTAGATTAACTTCAAAAAAGAGAAGAAGAATGTCAAGTACATGTGAAATTCTACCTCATTACCTACAAACTAACGCTATCGGAGCAGAGCAGTGAACTCCAGCAGTAAGCTGTGACCAGCAATACTGCAGGCCAAGCAATCAGTTCCTTCACATTTTGAACCGGCACTCCACTAGAACACATTAATATTTGAAGTAAATTTAATTTGGCACTACCCCTGAGCAAAAATGTCTTTCTTCATTGCCCTTTAAATATGTAAAATAGGGTGTTAATGTCAGTAATAATCTCAGGTTGGGAGGAGACTCACCTAAACCTCACCTTCAGCACCTTTTGATTAACACTGCAGTCACTTCTGGAATACCTGTATCATGCATATTCTACAAGCAACCTTCATGTTTCCTTTGTGTTCTGCATCCCACATCCCAGGCACAGCCCTTACCTTCATGACTTCGACCTGGAGGTCTTCATGGAGAGATGGGGTGATTCTGATGGCCTCCAGCATCTGGCTGAGCAGCTGTTTCTCCAGGACCTCCGCCTCTACCCCAGCCCCGCCCACAAACCTGTCCTCACATAGGAGCTTCTGATGGGGAAAAGATGGAGGGAGGAAACATTAGTTCTCCCTGCTCTTGCAATGCTTGGACATCTAATAATAATAATGAAAATAATAATGAAATAGTGGGAGTAGTGAATATTTGTACAGCCTACTTTATATTCCAGTACCTGCATGCCCGTAAGTGCCGTCTGTCCCAGTTTAGTGTTCTTGGACTCCAGAGCCATCTGAAGAGGCAGCAGACAGCGCTCTCTAGAGACACAACCACAAAACACTGGTTAGACAACTTGGGCTATCAATATAGCTGTCTTGTAATACAACTAATATCACCATGTTAGGGGGAAAATCCTGTTTTGGTCAGACTGAGATCAAAACCGCAACAGAAGCGGTCAGCCTCACCTTGTGATGGGAAATGAAAACAGTCAATATCTTGGAGTTTACTGATGAAAACATTTCTTATCGGCAGAGCTGTTCTGGAGGCAGAAATAATCTTATTGGTTGGATTAAACCTCAGTGGGTGAATTTTTCTGAGGCCAAGCGAAAATGGTAAGAGTTAAGAGAAAAGGTAGTTAACATTATGAAGCACATGACAAACAGTTTTGCCAGCCGCTCAAAGCTCCTGTCTGAGAGGAAAGGAGAGGATGGATATGAGCACAGCATGAAGTCACATCTTGTCCCATACAGCAGGACACAGTCAACAGAACCAGGTACAGAAGGTTGTACCTTTGAGGAAACACTTGCTAGGACAGAAATACATTACTCATTCACATACCACTTGATAACCATGACATTTTCCATCCAATTCCAAAGTGTAAATGCAAATGAATCCCAAAACTGCTTTTGAGGTTTCTTCAGTATGATGAGAAGTTGATTGACAGTTCATTGATTGTCTTCCAGTGTCCAGGAGGACTTCTGCTCCAAGACACTGAGCCAGCAGGTCTCTTTTAAGACCAGGAAGAGGTTCTATGTAGATGCTCCACATGGCAGGAGGTAGGTGTTGTGTTGTTTCATCTCATTATACTGACTGCATAGAGGCAAGAGATTATTCACATAATGTTTGATCTCAGCAGGAGCTCAGATAGTTGGACCACAAGAGGAGGAGATTAATGTTCGAACTTGAGGACAGACACAGGTAGGTTCAACATTTGCAGTTTTACCATGTATCTACCAAAGTAGATCTCAAAAGACTGAAGCAGTGTCAGAGCATATTGGCAGTAACACAATTTGAATCTTGGACTTTGCAGTCCTTGCAGAACCTCGAGTTCCGCTGAGGAGGCAGCAGTGGTCCTCCAGGGAGACGTCTCGTCCAGCCTGGAGGATGAAGACAAGCAAGAGGCCGACGTCTACCCTGGTCAGTCACATGTCTAAAGGCTTAGAGTCTCTTTAAGTTCATTGTTTGAAACTGATAGATGGCATCACATTTATTTGTGATTATTCAGAATTTCTTGAGAAAAAGAAGAAGAAGAAGGGACGCATCAGGCGATTTTTCCGCAGAATCCTCAAGGCCCTTTGCTGCTGCATTTCTCGTTTGGAAGATTATAAGAGGGAATGTCTGGCAAGAGCATATCACTCCTCCAAAGTGACAAACATTTCAACAACAATGTCACTAAATACATCCATCGATTGTCAGTTTTGCCATAATGCTGGTGCTATTTTCTTTCATTAGAGAGAGAATGGAAAATAAACTAGAAGGCTTTTTATATTGGATAGCCTTGTGGTGTTATCACCATGACAACAGAACCAGCAATAAAGTCAAAGTTCAAGGTAAATAAACTCTCTCTACAAGTCAGACTCATCACAGATCAAAACATTATAAATAGCCTGTATATATAATATATAACTGAATAATATAAATACCTAAATGAATCACAGAACTGTCAGCACTGTTAGGTTCCCAGTAGTATTTTCCTGTGTTTCTGTGTTTTCTCCCTCTCCCCTGTCTTTCTCCCTGTTTGTCTATGTGTGTATGTGGCCTGGGCGCGGCCTACTATCTCTCCACCGTCTTGCTCGACCATCCCACCTGCCGGCAATCCAATCATCAACGCCAATCAACTCGACAGCATATATACCCCGGCTTCTCAGACACTCGTCGCCAGATTGTTCCAC
>OMKZ01029675.1:0-10646 GCA_900302535.1 Neoniphon sammara
GCCGGGTACACTGAGGTCACAAACAGGAAGTGAGGATGCACACAGAGTCAGGATGAAGCTGTTACTGTGACCTCAAAGGTCTAACAAGGATTCACTCACAGATGATGGTAAGCATAAAATTTAGCTTAAATGTCCTGCCTGCCACTCTGTGGTGTGTTTGACTGACAGGCTGGTGTACCTGAAGGAGGGAGGAGTTAATATCTGAAGGAAAGAGGAGTCAGTAGGGACTTTAAACAGTGACTGTTTAGACTGGAGTGGCTGCAATGACTAGAAATGTGTGTGTTGATGCCATTGCTGTGGAAAACAGCCGTCATTAAGCTACAACGCCGGCGGGTTGTTCCATTATCAGTTCACTACAAACACCTTGGGTTCTTATGAAAAAATTATATTTCACAGAGCCAGAAATTAACTGTTTAATGGTTCTGTAGATAAAGGCAAAGCAAGAACAGAGCAAATTTGCTTCGGGCTTACTGTAGCCGCCACCAAAAACGTCGCTGCTTAAAGTTCCTATTATCTGGAGGAAGGAGGAGGTAGTACCTGGAGGAGGCAGGTAGCCGTTGAAGAGCACATTTCCGCAGGATGATCGGTCCAGCTCGTCACACAGCTGCAGCTTCCGCACTGGGAAATAAATACATAAATAAATAAATAAATAAATTTAAAAAAAGACACATACACACAACTGTGTTGATTAGAAATAACAGTAAATGTAAAAGTAACTGCACAGGACCACAAAATAAAACAGGTGTGACATGTTTGAAGGAGAAAATATTTGATTCAGTTGCTGGTTAGGTGAGTCCAGGTAAAAACTGATTTCTTCTTCATTTGACCTCTTACAGCTGCACTCTCCCATTATCACACACTGGTGGTGACAAATGGCAGTACGATGTCACCGTGTGAATTTTGTGCACATCTGGTCTCCCTATCAGCTCTCTCCTTCTCACCCAGCGGTGCGATGCCATAGAACTCGGCCTCGTGCATGAGCATGTGCACATTGACGGAGCGAGGGTGCAGCTCTTTGGTCCGCAGGAAGTTGAGGATGGGAGCGAATAGAGAGGGGTCTCTGTCAATGAAGATCTATGGAGAGTAAAGAGGGACAGGAGAGGTTAACACACACACAGAGGCAGGCAGACAGAAGTCTATCTATTATGTTTAACAATGAGAGCAGATTGTATTATTTAATTGAGGAACTATATCTAACATATGGACACACACACACACACACACTACTTACAGCTCCAGTTTCATCCTTCAGTGTTGAGATCCGACCGCTCAGGAGACTGTAGACAGAAACCACAGTCTACTGGTTACATTTAAAAACTAAATATGGCGACACAATAGACACAGCTGACTTTCCCATTCAAATCAACGGACCAGTGGCCAGCAGACTGGAGAGCTGAGTTGGAAAGGTATGAGAATCAGAAAGACATAACATTACAGCCATAATAGAGCCAGCTGAGTTTTTGCTAGCAAAAGTATGCGCCACTCTATTGAAAGAATTTCTTGCCAAACATCTTTCAGAATTATTATTGGGTTTATTTTGGGACTGGTTTACCTGTTGTTTCACTGAAATAAACCATCACGGAAGACAGTAGCAAGCACCGTGAACCAATTCTTAATGTACAAGAGCTTTTACTGAAATGAAGTGCATTTAAGTTAGTTAAAGCACCAGTATGCCCAATTTACCTGCAGATTCGTATAAGGTCTTCAGTTATGTTATAACAGGTGGGTTTGTGTGTGTTGCAGGATACATGTGACAGGCTGGTGTGTAGCTCTGTTAATATCAATAGGTAGCGTTTTTTCTCTGTTCCACCAACCTGGAGAAAAAGGAGTCAGGAACCCATGTCAGCGTCTGTCGGGAGGTGCTGAACCTAAAAACAAACCCGCATTAACTAGTTGGGACAACAACGCTTAAAACAAACAAGGCATCATTTCATGTAAAGAACGTAGCATCAGCAGAGTAGCCACCTAGCTAGGTAACGCCTATCTTTAAAGTATGTTTAAAAATAGTTTAATTAGATAAATAGTAGATAAATGTAATTTACGTCTAAGTTAAACTTTCCGAAAAACAATTTCAATGATCAATTAACCTCAACTGATTTTATAAAGTAAGATACTAGATTACATAAGCTAAATGCTAAATCCTACTTCTGTACTGTTTCTCGAATTAGCTAGATTCCGTTATCGGACACAGTTCGATAATAAAGTTGGCTAGCTAAGTTATCTACTAAACCAACAGTCACTAAAACGACAAACAAACCACTAATAAGTTAAAATTCATTCATCGTTCTTTTGTGTGACGGACGTCTGTGTTTGGTGTAAAGAACTCAAGTCCAGCGCCTGATATCGCTGAATCGAACCCCTAGGTTCGGACAGCGAGCCAATCCCCATTGACCAACAGCGCCTGGTACTATTTAGAACTTTCTTTACTCGCCCTCACTTCTCACTTTGTTCCACGACTGTCTCCTAATATAACCGAAGACTTGGTAGACTTAACACTGATGGTAACATTAAGTTTAGGATCCAGATAAACACAAAGAACCGTCCAGCGGTAGCTCCAGCCGATGCGGCTGTCTGATTCAGGGAAGTAGAAATCAAACTGCCTTGGCCTTTGGGTTATGTGTATTACTACAAACATTGAGATATACATATTCGCGCCCTTTTGCAAGGATGAGCAGGTTAAAAAAAGACAGATAAGGACGTGTCCGACAATGGGCATCTCTCCAATAGCCGATTTCACATTAGCTAGCCGTGTTAGCCGACACTCCCCAAACATCCTGTGGTGCCTGAACTTACCTCTTCCCTCCGACGTTCAGGTGAATGATGTCGCCGGTCCTCGCTGTGTTGGACATCGTGTGAGGTATGGTCCCAACAGCCAACTGCCGAAATGACAGAGATAACAACACGCTGAAGACTTTAATCCATTTTAGCAGAAATGTATTCAGTTTGTTTTTCGGCGAACTTCCTGCCGAGCTGGTGGAGAGAGGTAAAAGCCGTGGTGGGGCGCTGGATCGGCGCGGAGGGATACACCACACGGAACGGAGTTCAGGAGGGGGAAGCACAATCTCGGCCTTTTGCAAGGCAAAGCGAGGCAATTCATACACAGAGGTAGATTCAAGGCGCTAAACAGAGAATATTAAAACATACAATTAACAATTGAATTACAGTCATGTATAAAAAGAGTAAAAGAATCTCAAAAGAATAAACGAGATTAAAAAATAATATATGAAAAGATAAATATTGAAAAAAATACTATATAAAGAGTAAAAGGTTAAAAGATAAATTTAAATCATTGAGTAATGAAAACATTTAGCTAAAAACAACAGGATTTAGAGTCTGGTTTTAGTAACAGTGAGGGTTGGGACATTTCTAAGACCATCAGGAAATTGATTCCAGGGCTGTGAAGCATTATGACCAAAAGCAGCTTCCGTTGTTTAGATTTTGCCTTAGGCACTATTAGCAGTCCACTCCCCTATGATCTGAAAGGTCTGACAGGGTCATATTCCTAGAGTATATCAGTTATATATTAGCAACAACTACATGTATATATTTATAAATAAGGAATAACACCTTAAAGTCACTTCCACTGGGAGCCAGTGTAGAGATTTAAGTACTGGAGTGATTTGGTCTGTCCTTTTGTTTTTGGTAAGAGCTCTCGCAGCTGAAATTTTGATAAGTTGCAGGTTCTTGATGGTCTTTTTAGTAAGTCATGTCATAAGTCCACTGCAGTTGTCAACTTTAGAAATAAAAGTATGACCCAGCTTTTGCAAATCCTGATTGGTCATGAGTTTGGCTATATATTTGAGGTGATGAAACTCTTTTGTTATAGCTTTTGTGACTTAGGTCAGAATCAATTAAAACACCCAGGCTCTTAACTTTAAAATCCTGTTTTAGTGCCTTGGACTGTAAGTGAGCAGCCACCTTGACCCTCTCACCTTTGTTGCCAAATAAAATTAGCTCTGTTTTATCTTTGTTTAATTGAAGGGACTTTTAGGACAGCCAGTTAATATTTGCTCAATGCATTGGTATAGCAACTCAATAGAACCACAGTCATTTGTCAAGAGACCTAAGTAAATTTGTGTATAATCAGCATAACAAGACTGTTGTCCTGAATAATGTGGCCAAGTGGGAGCATATACAGATTAAGTAAAAGTGGGCCAAGGATTGATCCCTGGGGGCCACCATAGGCCAAGGGGATGAATTCTCAACTGTGGTTCCCAATGGTGACAAAACAGCATTATCACAATGACAATGGCATACTTTTATTAACCCATTATTGACATAACTGACTCTGTCATGTAAATGGGCCCTAAACTCGCATTGCAGCTACACTTGGCACAAAGCATTTTCATTCATCTTCAAATGAAAAACAAAACAAAACAAAACAAAACAAAACAACAAAAAAAAAACAATACTCCCTCAATGTTGATATTTACTGTAGCTCCACTGAAAAACAGACATGGATGACACTTATGGAGGATAAATAATGAAAAAGTTGTAAATCTGGACATACAAATAATTTAATTCTTTTTTTTCCCAACAAATTAAAAAAATCCATTGATTTTTATATGGAGTACTCAAGTACTACATTTGATTATTCTTTTATCAAAGACCACAGGAAAAAAATCATTCTGTTGAGCAATTTCCCTTTGACTGAAAAAAGCTGAAAAAGATACACACGATTATAAGGTAACTATGCAATATTTAGCATTTAGTTCCCCGTCAAAGTGGTTCTCAAAATACAATCAACAATATATTTGACTATCCAGAGTTCAGATAATGTGTTTTTTATGCATTTGACTTTCTCAGTCCAGCTCAATTCAAAGTAAATTCACTGCTTACATTCAAACAAACCTGTTACAGTCTCTGAATCAAGTAAAACTAAAACTGTCACATACTGTCAGTTTTTGTACAAAATGTTAGATAATGCAAAAGGTGGATTTCTATCTAACATACAAAATGCAGTTAGAATACACAAAATAGAGTTATAATTCAAGTTATAATCTAGGTCTAATTTTCATAAAAACAAACATCCTAAACACTGTGTCGATAGCTTTTTCCTGGGTGAATCCTCTGCTTAACAGGAAGTCACACATTTTAGCTTTTTGACCACAGCAACAGTGCTTTGTTTGGAATTAAAACAAGAATTGAGAGGTTAACATGAGCAGCGACAGCCAGCATGGCAAAACAAAGAAAAGAGCGCCAACTAGAGACATTCAAACTTCATCGGCAGAAAATCCAAGTCCTACCCACACTGTTTGACTGTCTCCAGGAGAACTTATACGCCAATCAAGTGGTGTTTTATTGTTTATTCCAATTTGCCAGCAGGAAGTGCCAAATAGTACAATCAAGCCCAGTAAATCGGGATTCTAGATCTAACATGAACTGACCCGGTTGTGATATTTCAAAACAGCTGCCCACTGCTGCTTTTTCTGTGAATGATAATAAATTTGATCTGGTGAGGACATGAACGCAGCATTAACACCAAAGATGGAAACTGCACATATTCTTAAATATATAAAAAAAGAAACAGATTACCACTTTAATGCCCACATGAAAAAAATAACATTTTTAAACAGCACCCTTTTTTTGTCAGGTTATAACAGTGTTCTTCTGTTTCCTGCTACATTTGGTGGTATTACTGAACGAGTTCTGGTATGTGTCAGTGCAGTTGTGTTTCTTGAGCTGCCTGGAGTCGGAGAAGCCCTGTCCGCAACGTTCACAGGAGTACAGCTTCACCCCGGTGTGAATCTGCATGTGCGACTTCAGCTGGTTGGACTGGCTGAACTTGCTGCCACAGACTTGGCACACGTACGGCCGCTCTCCTCTGTGGAGTCGAGCATGTCTGTAAAAGTTGTTGCGTGTCCTGAAGGCTTTGCCGCACTGCTCGCATTTGTACCTTTTCTCACCCGTGTGCAGGGTCATGTGGTCCTTCAGGCGACTCAGCAACAAGAACCTTTTCCCGCACACGTCGCAACTGTGGTGTCTCTCCTCGGTGTGCCGCCGCATGTGGTAGACAAATGTGCACTTGCGATGGAAAGACTTTCCGCAGGTGGTGCAGGTGAATTCCTTCTCTTCTGCATGGCTCTCTTCATGAATTCTCAATGAGTTGGCACTAGAGAAACCTTTCAGACAGATCTTACAGCTGAAAGGTTTTATCCCTGCTGCTCCGTCTCTCTGCCAGCTACGTGCTTTGTCCCGATCCCTGTGCACCATCTGCTGATGTTCCAGCAGTTTACAATTGTAGAAAAATGTCTTCCCGCACAGGTCGCACATGAACGGCTTCGTGGCACCGTGAACGAGCATGTGGGTCTTCAGTGCCCATGTTCCTGAGAAATTTTCCCCACACTCCTCACACCTGAATGGCTTCTCGCCTGTGTGGAGGCGCAGGTGCCTCTGCAGGTTGTTCCTCAGACCAAATCCAATGCCGCACGTCTGGCAGACAAAAGGCCTTTCCCCCGTATGAACGATCTGGTGCTGCACCAGGGCTCGTTTCAACTTGAATGCCTTGCCGCATTCGGAGCATTTGAATGGCCTTTCGTCTGAGTGAACTCTTTTGTGAGAAAACAGGTGAGCAGACGTCCTGAAATTCTTTCCACATGCAGTGCACATGAAACGTTTTTCGCCAGTGTGAATTGACTGGTGCTCCTGCAGGATGCTTTTCGCGGTGAAGCCCTTCCCGCAAGTATCACAGATGAACGGCCTGACTTGGGCATGTATGACCTCATGGCGCTTCAGTAAACTCATCTTACTGTATGTCTTCTCGCAAACTGGGCACTTGAAGGATTTTTTCCGTGTTTCGTGGCACAACAGGTGATTTTCAAGATTTTTCTTGAGTCTGAATTTTTTGTCGCACTGGTTGCAAGACATCAGATTCTGAGTTTTGTTCCCTCTGGTGTCTTTTGCTTTGTGAGCCTGGAGGTGAGTTTGGAGAGTCCTTTCCTTGTGGAATCTCTTCTCGCACTGGTCACAAGGAAAAGGCTTGTCATGACAGGTCATGTGCTGCTTCAGCTGGTGTCGGTAGTGGAAGCCCTTGTTGCAGTGCTCGCAGAAGACTCGCTTCTGGTGATACTTCTCCTTTCTCCTTCTGTTTCTCTCCTGCTTTTCATTGTTGCTCTTATCCCCCTTAGGGCCTAACATTAAGGGGAAAAAAATTACAATATCAAGGCAGGAAATTTTTATGCACACAATACGGTGGCTGGTGGGTTCCAAAGGTTACCAGCCATTTTCACTAGTTTATGCATTTTTAACAGGAAATAATTCAGCTAGTCATACCAGAAAAAGTGCCTAATTGAGTAAAACACCTTTCTAGTCAGTTTGAATTTACCAGCACTGGACTTATGACTTGTGTTAATTTACAATCTTGTACCACAAACAAAACAAAATTTCATATTGATAAGAGGAATACAAATCCTGTCCTGCAGTTGTTAGTACTGTGTTTGTGGCCCTTGCCCTTCAGGAATGATGACATAGCCCAATATTACAATTAGTTATTAAGTCACTTTGAAAAAGAGAGCTTGCTAAATACCAGATCACAACACGCCCAGCTCTGCATGAAAGAATTCCCCAACAGTGTGAAATCTGAATTCACCTCTTTCACCTTCAGCACCAGAGTTGTCTTGACTGTTCTCCTTCGCTGCTTCCTATAAAAGACAACAAGTTACACTGTGTTATTTCAGGGAACAAGCAAGCATCTTGTCTTCTACAAATGATGCAGGCAGCCACTGGGCCAATCAGTAACACGCAAACAAAGGTTGTTGTGTCTCCATAAGACCAATTAGCATAAACAAGCATATGAGATATTGCACCATGGCAAATCAGTGTAAATTTGAAAATGCCTCAGTGGAGCACTGACACAAATCAGTTCCCAAAGTCTCATCATCTGAGATATTGTGTGTGATAGAGCAATGGATGGGACGGGGCTCATCCATAGTCCTTCCCCTTATTTTGTCATGCGGGACAATGAAAATAAACAATTTCAAATGAAATGTAAAACAATATAGTCAACAAAGCAAAATAACATTTAGATTTTGTTCATACTAGAGGTTTAATGAAATATCTCACCTTGGAATTCAGAGTTAAAGATTTATGTCAACATATGATTTATGCATATAATAGTCAAACAGGAAATAAGCAATGGATTAAAATATAAAACAACACATTTTCAGCATTACAACATGAAAGCAGGCCTACCTCAGGTTTGGAAGTAACTGCTAAAGGAACCACAGGGTTGGCAGCGGTCTGACCTTCAGCTGTGAGTGATGACATCAGGTTTGGAAAAGCCTGATTTACATCCAGCAGAGGCACCTGGGAGTTGGAGATAACTTGACATGCAGGCACTAATGCAGCTGCAGCTATAGGAGGCTTCAGCGCAGCCACGGACGAGGCTGCAGGATTCAGGCTGGTTTCACTGGCAGGCAGCAGAGAGACTTGGGGAGTGGCGGCGGGTTGGGTTGTAGCTGCCAAGGTTACTTTGGGATTCAAAATGGGTTTACTTGTAGCCACAACTGAAGCTTGTGGAATAACAATAAGTTGACTTGTTGTGGCCTCAGGACTGCCAGTAGCTTGACTTCCAGTAGACAGCATTGATGCTTGGGGGCTGCCAGTGTCTTGACTTACAGTAGTTACTAATACTGGTTGGGGATTCCCATTGGCTTGACTCCCAGTGGTCATAAGTGGTGCTTGGGGAGTGCCAACAGCTTGACCTGTAGCCCCCTGGGATATTTGAGGACTGGATGTTGCCTGACCTGTAGCCGCCAACACAGATGTCAGGTTGGAAATAGCTTGATTCACAGGGAACAGAGAAACTAGGGGGTTACCAGCAGCTTGACTTGAGGCCACTAAAGATGCAGCAGGGTTAGCAATAGCTTGTTTCAGGTCCACAGGCGCTGAAGTCAGATTGGGGATCGGCTGGCTGGTCACCAGCAGAGGGGCTTGTGGGTTAGCACTGGTTTGGCCTGTAGCCGCAGCAGAGTTGAGGATAGCCACGGCCAGCGCTGCAGGGTCAGATACAGTCTGATTGGTATAGAGAGACACAGCAGGGCTGCCTGTGAAAAACACAAGATAGAGAAAAAAATGCTTTATACATGGAGTAAGATAGAAATAAAATTATGGAACACCTTGGTTAAAATATATAATGGTGTTTGGACAATGCTAACTCCTAAAACCTTATGGACGATACATATGTTCAGGGGCGTACTGGGAGTGAAATTCAGCCTGGGAGTTTGGTTTGGAGAGGCCTTTTATCTGATTGCCCGAAAGACGCAAGTGGGGGCTGTAATTTTAACACAAATACGGCATTTGTGGTATAAAGAGACTCTGATGATGCTGAAGATCTTCAAGACACTTTAGAATGGGCTGCTGACACCTGCCGCCTCAGTTTGTATCCTATTAGCATGTCACCACTTCACTGAATCAAAACAAGCCTGCAAGCTGTAACACAGAACACTGCAAACTACTGCTAACTTCTGTACAAAACGTGTCAGTCATTTTCAAAGCTGCTTATCCTGGTTAGGGTCACAGGGGGTGCCGGATCCTATGCCAGGGTCCAGCACCCCCCTGCAACACACACGCACACACACACACATGCACGCACACATGCACACAAGTCAGTCAGTCAGTAGTGTTGAAGTAGTCACATATGCTCACACATACTACGCATACTCAAATACTCAATGTTTTTTCAACAATCAAAACTACAGTGCAGTCCCTAAACAGAGCAATAAAAATGTGTTTGTGTGTGTGTGTGTGTGTGTGTGTGGTGAGGTGTGGGGGTGGGAGTGGCATCTGTAGCTACGAATCTTGACAAGATAACAAGCCAGCAACTGAATGACAAACACACTATTAATCTGGGAGGACAGGACTCTGTAGCAGCAGCATCTGAATAGCAGACTCTTGCTAACCTGTGGTGTCCGTGCTGCTGGGTCCCGCCTCGTCACTGGCCTGGCTGACAGTGGCCACGCTAACTTTGGCCCCCCCACAACGGAAAAGGTCCGTTAATTTTACACATTTGGCTGCATCCTGCACCAACATTTTCCTCTTCTTGGCCCTTAACTTTTCAGCTCCACCCATTTCTTTTTCTGGCTTCTTTCTTTTCAGCATTTTTGCTAATTTAGCCTCCTCTTCGTTCTTACTTCTTATAATGTAAGCTACATACACGAATTTAGCAGGGAAACATCCAAACTTCACAGTGTAATGACTGAGCCAATCACATTTCAGTAAAAACAAGGATCAGTTCAAATTGGGAGGGGCCGCTCGTATCCCCCCTTAATATTGAAAGTATTAGATTGGCCCAGCCTGACGGGCAGCGTTCCACTTTGTGCTGCCGCGTGCCATACGATAAAACGTCCTGACCGCCGGCGGGTCCGGCTGGAGTGGACGGGCCGTTAGGGAGTCCTCCTGAACCTCCTGATGGCCCACCCGCCCCTGCTAGTCAGCCTAGGTCAGGGGAAATAGTGACTTACTGATTTTCTGATTTTCCTCTCAGTTGCTGTTGTTTCCTGCAGTACTCTGGAAAAACTGACTATCAGTTTTGTGGTCTATCAATATCTTGAAGTTACCAATGTCTGAAATTATCTCTGAAAACACTTTCCTGTTGTGCAAATTTTCCACTGACGCAGTGTAAAAATAAAAGCGTAGCCTGTCAGACT
>OMKZ01029675.1:10697-28938 GCA_900302535.1 Neoniphon sammara
CTGAACCTCCCGATGGCCCACCCGCCCCTGCATATGTTGAATAAGTTCAGTTCAGTGCTTTTAAATATTCTAAACAGCTGCATGTTCATTTAAACTGATGTTATTGCATGATGTATCAAAACATTTGATACTGCATTGAATGTCTGTTCGCTAAGCAGTACTTTACTATTGCTGTGATTTTACATCTATGCCTGCCTGTTTGTAAAGCATTATGCAAGTCTTTGATAAAGCGCTATATTACTAATGTTTATGAAAGACTCTTTTGATCCTGCCGGCTCAGATAAGACGTGCAGACTCCAGCCCTGTGCCAGTGAACCATTCATTGTCTATGTGTTGCGCGACGCAAGAGCGTCTCTGCATGGCGCCGATCTGACGCCCTTGCGTCCTGCGCGCTCTGTGAAACACCTCAGCGTATCCAATAGGAGAGAATCTGGCAGATCACAACAAAGAAAATGGAGGAGATCATCATCTTGGCGGTGTCCAAATTTCCTGAACTATATGACACAAATTTAAAGTTCCACCAGGACATCGGAAATTACCATGTGATGGTCACGGACATCAGAAGCAGATACTGTCCTCCACGAAAAGGCAAGTTAGAAATGTAACCTAAATAGCATGGCATTTCTATTCCATAGTAAACCCTCCTGTGATTTACATGAGGAAGTGTTGTAGTGTCTTCCGTTTACTTCGGTCGCATAGCAACAGGGCGTGATGTGCGTGTCTGCCCTGCTCTCTCTGCGCGGTCCCCAGCGGCGAGCGCGGCGCACACCACATCCTATCTGAAACGCTAAAGACTCAGCTGGCTCAGCTGTTTCCAACATGGCGGCCGGTTCACAAACTTTTTCATTTTACAGCTAAACGATACACTTTCCGGATCCTGTTGTGTTTGGACGGACCATATTTGCGTCGCGATTATGCAAATTCAGCTACGGCGAATGGTCCGTCAGCTCGCCGTGCCGTATCAATCATGCGCTGCACGGCCGAATCTCCCAAGACAGGATTGTGGTCTGTCTGAAGCCTGCAGGACCACTACAAAACACACCCCTCCCATCACTTTACTTAACTTTAACCTCAGTGGTTGTTCTTGGTTGGCAGATGAGAAATATGAATTCAAACAGTCAGCTTCCCTCTTGCTGTTTTTTTTGTCATCAGACAATAAAACTGTCTGGTGGGACACAGCAAGAATTATTTTTTCCCCCAATCCACTATTGAAAAGTTGACTTGCTGCGTGTGTGTATTTGGTTCACTGAGGTTGGAACTGCCCTATTATATGTGAAGCAGGGCTTGTAAACAAAAGGCACACCACCAAGAGGATTATTGTGTGGCACTTTAAAGATTTTTTAATCACCTTAAGATCGCCTTTATGGTAATGTTATCACTAAAACTTTCCTATTGGGTATATTAATTTTGCTGCTATCCTTATTAAACGTTTTACATGAATACTATAGTTCTTTTTGTTACAATTAAAGTTATCAATTGATCAATTATCAGATTTGTCCAGTTGCATACTTGTATTTTGATGTACATCATCACTGAGCACTGACGACCCCCCACTACCGCCACCATTGCATTTTATGTTGATATCTGCACCAAGACAAATTATATGCAGTGTGCGTGGCGAAAAAAGTTTCTAATTCTTTCCAATTAGGCTAATGAAAGCCTCCTGAGCTCACCCAGCAAGGACCCGTTCTGCAGCAGGACGTGCACCGGGCCGGTCAGGGTGCTCTCTCTCCGCTGTCTGTCCAGCATGTCTCTGTTTTTCTCGGCTTTCTCGCTCATCTTCTTCACCTCCCTCTCCAGGTGAGCCAGCTCCCTCCGCAGCCGGCCCACCTGGCTCCTCAGCTGCTTCTCCAGTAGCAGCCCGGCCTGCACCTTGCTCTTCAGTTCGATCTCTAGCTGGCCCAGCTCGGCTCTCAGATTCTGGTTCTCCCTCGCCAGTCTGGAGGTGCTATCCCGGTGCAGCCGGTTCAGTTTGTTGGTCAAGTCTCTCCCCATCTCCCAGAGGATTTGGGGAAACGTGGCTGTCGCCCCGCCGTCTCTCCTGCGCTCCTGCTCCAGCACGGCGATGGTGGCTTGGACCGAAACCTCCACCGCCGTCCGGCTATCTGTATCAAAGCTGCCGCAATCGTTGCTGACGCTAGCTTCCATTTTAACAAACTTACTTCAGCTGCGGCGTTTTGTTCACATTTTAACTTTAGAACACTTGTTTCCAACTAACTCACAGTCTCCGCCACTTTTCCTTTGAAAATCGGTTGTTTTGTCGCAGCGGAGAGGGAACGTCTGTAGTCCGGAAGTACCGAAGCGACGCATGCGCTATCTGTAGATATTTGCCGGGCGCATGCTCAGTTTATCGCTTTTCCGCGCTCCTATGAATATTTATGAGTGTTCAGGATTTATAATTTGGTCGTAAAGAAGTAAACAAGAGCGGCACATTTTTATCTCTAGGCCTACTTAGTGGTGATCATATGTCAGATAATATTTATAAATAACATTTTTAGAAAAAGCTTTAATTGCCCTATATATATTATCTCCTTTTATGTACAGTAGATCTGTATCCAAGAGCTGCACCCTGTAATATCACTGATCCTCTACAACATGTGTGCAACTTTAACATAACATTTCAGGTACTTTTAATTTGATCAGTATTTGCAGTTGTAAAAATAACAATTCTTCTCTCATGCTTCTTGGTGCAGTTTCTTGAATTGTTTTGAAGCGTTAAAATTAATGAAAAATATGAATTTAAAATTGACATATTTGACATATAACATAGTTGACTTATAATGTCCTACATTATACACTGACTACACTGACTCTTTTATTATCAGTGCTATTAACCTCAGCTCTCTTGAGGTCTATGCAAATATGTCTTTGTTCATTTTGTAGCTGTTTTTTTTTTTGTAGTTGTCTTTTTCTTCCATTTATTTTTGTATATTTTAATTCTCTTGGCATTTTACATGTTCTCTGTGTGTTGTTATGCACATTTTCCTCATTTCCTGAAAAAGATATCTTACAGGTACTGTAAATAAAAGGCAGCTTAATTCTGACTTACACTTGGTGATCATTATAAGCCAAACTATCTCCCACAAGAATAAAAGTAACTATATTTTCATAAAAACGTGCTTATTTTACCTTAAAAGACAATGTCCTTCATCATGTACTTCTAGTTTGATGCTGCTGATTTAGGGCAGAAAAAATTGTCAGGCTTACAAGAAAATTAAAATCCAAACTGGTATTTCCCAAATAAAGAGTAAATTTATTGAATTTGAAAAGGTTTATCTGCACCCACCGGCAGTCATTATTATGTCTCAACACCAAAGAAAGTCATTACTGTCAAGCAGACAAAACTGCTGAGTTCTGCTGATTGTAATCCTGCTGATCACCAGTAGAGGTCAATAAAGCTTAAGTTGCATAATGCCCCTTTAATTGTACTGATTCTCATATACATGTTTTCCTTGTCGACACCCTTATGGACACAAAACAGGATGACACCCTTATGGTGTGTCGTCCTGTTTTGTTTGTTGTAATATTTATTGATATCGAACCCTCCAATCTATAGGTATCAAGGTGACAGTAAACTTCCTTAGAAACGAGACAGACAGTTCATTTCCTTTTCTCTCACCTCATGTTATCTCATCTTACCTCATTTCTGTTGTGGTAGGTGTGAACACAAGCTGAGTGTGACTTCCACAGCACAAGCAGGAGCTGTGGTTGTGGTTCGGCAAGAAAGCGGAGGCCTGTGGGAGGGAAACTCCATGCTGCAGTGCAATAATGTCTACGAACAAGTGAAAAGTATAGTGAGTATCATTGTCAGTAACACTGTCAGTTCCTTGTGTGGGTCTCTGCCTCCATCCAGGAGTTTGGTGTCTGTTTCTTCTGATCAGTCCTAGACGTGGTGTCGTAACGTCCAGGTATTTCCAGCAGCTTCAGTGGAGTTTGATATCAGAAAATGTTTCCGCGATCTAAACATCAACGGTAAACGTCAGGTTTTTGGTGTCAGTCCCTCACAATCAAAGGGCTTCTATCTAGAGCCGCCGTTATGCACCGACATTCAACAATCATGCAGAAAGAAACTAGAGTACTGCTACTAAAAAGGTGCTGTATGCATTCAGGAGCTCTGGATAAACTTAAACCTGGGACAAGACATGGAATATCATGGAGTTTTGTCATCCATTTTCCACTGTGTTCACGCTGTGTTCACTTCCCCCGCATAAAATAAAAAAAAAATCCAAGAATTATAAACTTTAATAAGATGTAAACCTGTGACTGAAGCAGAGCGGATTATAGAGAGCTTCAGAAATGTCTTACAGCCCCGATCCTCCATCAAGACCAGGTGGACTCAATTGCATTGAGTCTGCAGGGAATGTGGACCACGCTGACTCGAGCATTTTCTGACAGCTGGGGTGTTGCATGAATTGTGGATTATGGATGACATTTGTCTTATGAAATATAAACCCACCTTGATGCTTTGTCTAATCCATTTCTCCTCATTTCTCTTCTTCTTTTATCTATTCCTTTCTGCACTTATTCTCCATCTACTCGTGATTTTATTTCATCCTGCAGAAAACATTCATGATGATTTTTAAATTCAGTTCAGTCTTCTGCAGCCTGCTGAAGTCCACTTCACAGACTGCAGCGCTGACTCATGGAACAACAGTTTCTACTCGAGCCAGGAAAGCCATATTGTCATCCATATTGTTATTTGCTGACTGCTGATGATGACTTTTACTTTTCGTCATCAGCAGAGATCAAACTAATGACTGCTGCATATGTGTCATAAAAAAATACAGAACACATATGGAATGAAATGGTGCACACTGCTGTTCTTGGCAGGATCTGAAACCACCTGTGATAAAACTTGTCTGGTAATTAAATCAACAAAAGTCAGTACCAAACCGGTTGGGAACGTTTTTAGGACGATGACATCTGAACGCCTCGCTTTGTCTGTTCTCAAATTTTGTTGAGACACACTTTCTGACTGTGAGCCAATGAAAGCAAAGCAGAACAATGGTGCTGTGTCAAACAGGCTCCTGATTGGCTGATTGTTAAGCTGACTGTTAGGCTGTACCCAAAGCAGCGGTGTTTTAACTCCTGTTTCTCTGCTGTCTGGATATGAGATTTAATGAAAATTAAAGCATGTTAAACACTGTTAGAAATGGAGATTGGTATTATATTTATTGCAATGTGTTCTGAGTGCAGCGTTGCATGGTATAGGGTTAGTGTTAAGGTTAGGATGAGATGAAATGCTGCCCTCAGAACACATTCCCATGAATATAATACCAACCTGCATTAGAAACCTTGGATTGGTCATTTACATTGAGCTTCTGGAGCTGTTTTAGTTTTTAATGTACTCGATAAACTTTCATGTGAACTGTAAATTAAGCTCCTCTGCCTTCCTGCTGGCCTGCCTTTGCTCTTCTAATCACAACAATATAATGTAACTCTATAGTTCCCACTCCGTCACTTCTTCCCTCCTCTACTGCTGCCGCGGGCCAAGCGGTTCAAACCGATACGGTTCAGAGGAGAGAAGGAGGGGGGGATCCTCGACCTCCGTTGCAACAGATGTGCTGACTGACTTACTATCAATCTCTATGATAAAGCTGAGCGACACTATAGGGGCTAGCTTACTCTGTTAAACTGATGTGTATTTGCTTAAAAGTTAACACCCTCTGGATTTCATTTTTCACATTGTCATGACTAGGTCTATAGCCACAACAAAAAGTGGACCACCACAACAACAGATACGGTTAAACCAAACTTAAATTCTAACAAAACCAAAATAAACCAATAACCAGGTGTGCATGATCCATCAGTGTAATCTGTGTGGGTGCAGGGTGTTGCATGCAATGCTATAAAAGCGTTGCTTTATTGGAGCAGCATCACCGACATCGACGTCATGCTCAATCCAAGAAGTGCGAGAAGGTGTATCTGGAAACAGAGAAACCAGAAACCAGAGAAACCAAGAATCTGGTAAACCAGATTCTTGATATCTGAACATCTGGCCAACTGGGTCGTGACACATATACAGCAGATAAACTGAGATAAACAGGAAATACTGAATTGAAATGCCTGCAGAGGAGGCAGTGGTAACAGGAACAGCTGGGCTAGAGCTACCAAAGGCTAAATACAAGATTACAAATTAATGTTATCTTTATCGTTTCTTTCTTTCTTTCTTTCTTTCTCTCATTAGCTACCCTAAGATGGTAACTTAAAAATAGTTTGACAATGTGTAGTATATTTCTCCAAATCATCTGCACACTACACAGAAAGGCTGGCTGCTCAGATTTATGCATTGAAAAGTGCCCTAAAACAGATGGAACTGGTATAGACAGTCACTCCAGTGTCGCGTGAACGCTGTGGTCTTGCAAGCGCGACGCTGACGTGACGACAGGGGGTTAGTCTGGCAGTGAGACATATGCAGCCAAAGTTTGTGAGATAAAAATCTCTCTCAACAGGAAGTAATGTGCCTTATAGATGCTTCCTGTTTGTTGTTTTAATCTGATAGAAAGGAACTAGCATTTATGTAGGTCAGACATTAACGCAGCATGAATTTTAGATTTTAGCGTTCTGACATGTCTGCATTTGCTGACACTGTCACACACAGCAACTGATGTCAACAAAGTAAACATCTGCTTTTAGATTAGCAACCTGAAGCAACCAGTATCAAGGAAGACACAAGGGTCAGAGGTCAAAACAGCCAGAGACAGAGCCACTAAGGGGCTTCCATATATTCAACAACAAAAGTACCATAACTGCAGATTGATAGTGTTTCAAAAGCAGAATTGCTCCTGGATCAGCCTGTGCAATGTGAGAATTGATCTGAAGTTATTAAAAGTTCCAAGTGCTTTTGAAAATTTAATGTCTTCTTCGTGTGTGGAAGGGACTACAACAACAGTTTTAGCCTTATTTGTAGTCCATTCCCATGAAATACATGTCCCTTAATGCACCGCAGGGATTGCCTGGACAAATCAGATAGTGTGTAGCTTCTCACTTTGGCATCTGACCAAGCCGCTGATCTGACACTCAAAACAACCAAATTCCTCCACATGTTCCAGCTTGTGGTGATTTTTCTGTCTGAGAATTTTCTTCTCTCTCCTTAAAAACAGAGGATATCGCTAAGGGTCACCATGGTTACAAAATGAATTAGCAAACAGTTCAGTTATGCTAGCAGGTTGGAGAGGGGGAGTCTGGAATATGTAGGGATTTGTAGTCTTGGGATTGTGCTAGAATAGCTATGGAGAAAAAAAAGGTAAGGTAATAATCCATTTGAGATAGATCAGAGGAACAATATTTACTGTAAAACTGCATTAAAATAGGAAATAGGTCTCTCAGTTTGATAAGTGATGCAGCAGGGTGGAAGCTGATAAAAGATTAATTTAAGGCCAGGAGGAAACAGACTGCTCAGGATGTGGGTGCTGGGTAACTTAAGGGGGACACTGCTATGCACAATTTCTCAGTTCACCAATACCAAAACCACATTTACAGAACAACACTGTGAACATCCACATTGTCACCTTTTGTGACATCTGCAGATCACTCATTATCTTTGAGGTTCTCAGCCTTTTTGGCCCATAATTTTGGCCCATAATTTTCTGTTCATATTCATCATTATCAGATGAATATGAGAGGCTTAAAACTGTTCAATATCTCTTCATAAATAAAGAACAACATGGTAATAAAATCTCGTGGTAGAATTTTTTTTTTCTTACCACATAAAGCATATGAAGAACACCACCAACTGTATCTATCTGCCCCCAAGAAGTATGAAGGCAGATACGGTTTGCTGGTGACCTTCAGCAGAAAATAGCTCCCTATGAGGGTCTTCGCCCACGGGGGCTGTGGATTATGCCACAAAAATAAATAAATAAATAAAGACAAATACAAATACTTGCACAAAAATCTCCATGTTAACAAGTCATTTAACAAGTCATGTGCAAATCTTGTTTTTCTTCAAACAAAAAGTAAAAAGTCTGACAGTGGGATGAAATAATCCCACTTGTTTCCAGCAGGACATCAACTGTAACGCGATGATTGATGTCAAAACATTAAAATCCACGTGAAAAACATGGATTTTCTGGTGGGGGGAAAAGTCTAGAAACTTGAATGTCACTTATTGACTGACATTTTTGCCTTTTTTACCTGACTTTTTTTTAACTAACCTACTGCAGCCTCCTAGTAGTGACAAGTGAACATTGCTTTGGACAGGGTCCGGCAGGCTCAGCCCTGGCTGTTCTAGTTTGGCATTGATCTTACTTGTGTCTTTAAGGCTTTTCATGCTTATGAAGACGTTTCCTGTGTGTGCCGTCATCAGTGTAACCTTGACTTTCCACAGTGTGAACATCAGATGAAACATGACATGTTTGTCTGTCTGACACATGGTGGGTGTTAGATGTCTTCCTAGTATTTATGTAAGTTTCCAAAATGATACCTTTGTCTAGCATTTGTAGGAAGTGACACGTACTCTAATGAAATGATGCAAAGGCACACAGAAAAACAGATTTACAGACTAGGTCACTGGATTCAATTAAGGCAGTGATATATCCCATAAGATCCCAAAATTTTTATTTGTCTCTGGGTAATGTGGTGAAATCTGGTTTGTCCCAGGGCACCTTGGTAAGACTTTAAATGGTGATGTGATGTGCTTTGCCTTTTGAAAACTCACACAACAAGTAAAAAAGCACTGAAAAACTCATCTCACTCCACTGGCGGATACTTGCTAGGGGAATAAATTTGTCAGACTGATTACAAAATTAAATGACAAAACCACAAGATCAAATGCAGCTTGGGGAGGAAATAAAGTCAAACTGTGGTTTTGGGTGACGATAGAAGAAGTGCTGAGCTCTGCGTTGGGGCTGAGCTGCAGACCAGACAGGTTTCTCAGAATAATCAGATGCTGGTTTCCAGGTTAGAAAATTCACACCAGCCACCACCATAATGCTTATGCCTGTGTCTGGTAGCTTTGGCACATTAACCAGTCATTTGAGTGGAGGTTCTACTCCTATTAAATGAAAGCAGCAAATTTCGAGGGAAAAAAGTAAATAAAAAGTGATAGCCTTTAGGTGGCTTATGGCTGAAAGATAACTGTTTTCTGTCTTTGTGTGAAAGGTAATTGCCACTTCAGTCAAAAAATATCATAGCATAAATATAGATTTATTTGTTTAAATATCAGCTGAGTAGGTCCATTAAATAATAGTGAAAGTTATATACAGCAGATACAAGACACAAAGTACTAATCAGCTTCAAAAACAGTGCAGTGCATGACTAATATCTGTCTATATATGTATAAAAAAACACTGATTTTGAAAATGTAACAATCCTGATTCACACAGTACGCAGGTAAAAGAAATGTTATGGAAGGGCATTTTGAAAGCTGAGATATTTCAGTTCTTAAGTTGAAACCTGAGGGTGGCTGGGCTGTTCTCATGTCTGACTGAGTTCAGCAAGGTGTGAAAATTCACCAGTAAGCAAGGAAACACAGCCGTCTGATTTGTGAACAGGGCTTGATGTGAGTTCCTGTGCAAACTCATTCACTACTTTTCCCCGTTGTGCTGGCTGACGCAAAGGGCAGCAACGAATCGCCTCTGCTGTCCAATACAAAATTAGACGGTCATTTCTGCGCCTTCTTTTTTCTCCTGTACAAAGACCAGCAGCAAATGACCATTTAAATCTGCTCTAGTCCAGATTTGACTGTCCTTACTGAGCTTCCAGTCCTTATTTTTTTCCCAAAAAATGCTGATGGAAGTAGTTCCTGAGTCTCCCTTCCTTTCCGACTGGAGGGAGATCTTCTCCACACAGGAAGTGACTGATCCAAACTGAGCACACAAATACAACAGTGGCTGAGGACTGCTGTTTCCTCCAACCCCTCCACACACTAAGGAGACATTTAGTTTACCGGCCTAACTGCACAGGATTTCTGAGTAACAAAGTCCTTCAAACAGTTGTCTCTCAGTGCCACTTGGGCCCACCAAAGTGCCACGTTGCCTAGAATAACATAAGCCCTGATTGACTGTTGGCCAAACCTACAGCACACCGGTTTGTCTCGCCGTCATGCTGAACGATGCCTTCTTGTCAATCTTTGCGATGCTCAGGCGGCCTTCGCTGGTCCTCCTCTCCTCGCCTGGCGCCCGGGTCATTGCCTGCGTGGTGCTGAACATCCTCCTGAGGCTCATCTGGGCCCGGAAGGCCTTGCAAAAGATGAAGTAGATGAGCGGGTCCAGGCAGACGTTAAGAACCGACAGCGTGACGGTCACTTCCTTCAGGTAGAAGAAGAGCCAGCCCCACGCGCACTTTTCCCCCATGAAGGCGTAGGGGAGGCGGACCAGGTGGTACGGGACGAAGCAAATGCAGAAGACGCTGACCAGCACCAGCATGTTTCTGCGCGACTTGGCAAGTTTCCTGGAGCCCGAGGACAGAACGCTGACACCCGGCTGCCTCTGCTGTACCAGCGTCAGCCTGCGGGAGGTGCTGTAGTAGAAGAAGACCAGGGAGATGAGCACGAAGAAGAAGACGGTGGCGGAGCAGCAGTGGATGATCTTGTAGAGGAGCGTGACCTGCCGGCTGTGGAGGGCGCTGCAGCTCCCGGAGGCAGGGACGGAGGTCAGGGTTGGCTGGGTGAGGAGCGACATGATGATGTAGAAGCCCGTCGAGACCAGGAGGGACGCCCAGGTTACCATGGAAATGATGTGGGCAGCCCGCACCCTCTGCAGGATATGAGTTCCTAAAGGATGGACAATCTTCAGATACCTGCAGAGAGGAGAGAGACAGGTGTGAGTTCAGTTCTTTAGCATTATCATCACTTCAGGGCTTATAGATTCTTTAAGAATATTTTTTTTCACCTATAATGAGATTTTTTTTTATTTCCACATGCCAATCATCCTTTTAGTAAAATGTTTGAAATAATGCAAGTAGAAACTACAAATACCAAAATTATTACACATTTTATGTTTTTTTTTTTATTAAATATATAATGTGATTGAATAATAAATACTGGCATGTATAGACTGCTTTATTGGTGTCTTGCACTGTCATGTAATGTGTGTTTTTATTCTAATTGGAAAGCTATCTTTGGTAGTGTTAAAGCTCTTGTTGAAGATCACGTTGAATTTTTAGACCTATATGTGACAAACATCACATATAAAGGGGAAATCGATACCGCTTACTGGATTTGAAACCAGACCTGTTCTCTGAATTAGTTAAAATTAAACTTAGGTTGCTGACCCACTTATCTAATTTTATAGCAAAACCAATGAACACTGCTCTGCTCTGTCCGCTGGCAGATAATGAAGGAAGATGTAAGATGGGCTGTAGTTAACTGTGTTTACAGATGGAGCAGAACATTCATACTATCGGAATTAAAGGTTCACGTCTGACTGAGGCCACACGCATGTAAAGCATTTTAAATTAAAGTCAAGAGCCTAGGTTTACTTTGAAAAGTGGTAGGGACAAATTAGTCGGCCGTCAGCTGACTAATTTGTCAGCCGTGAAAAAATTAAAGTGAAAAAATAAACCTTACCATAACTCCAAAGCTGTCATATTTACACAGTGTACCATGTGCATTTGAAATACACATCTTGGAATTTTTTAGGAGAAGTTGTAAACTAACATGAAATGCTATCCATAGGAACCGAACCAGTGGACGTACAGAGATGAAAATGGTATCGAACATCTTGGGCCCTATTTTCGTACAGGTGCAGTGCGCAAAGCGCGGGCAGTCACTGGCGCAGTGGGATTTTGGTGAGGCTCAGTGAGGGGTTCTCCTTGCCTTAGCGCGTTTGGTATTTTGGCGCCAAGGTGGGAGGAGAGGTGCAGTAGTGGGTGTGTTCTTATCATCCCTGTGACGCAGTGGAATTTTGGTGCTATTGATGACCGCGATTTGCGCCCACCAGAGCTCAGTGCTCACCAAAATCTCACCACGCTGTTACGTGGTGCGCATTCTCCTTAAAGGGAAGGATAAGAACATATCTGATTGGTTAAGTCAATTCCAGCCCCTAACACACCCAATTCATCTCAGTCCCTCCCCGTTCACAGATGCGCCAGGCGCGTCACTAAAATACCAAATGCGCGCCGTCACGCCCCCCTGCGCACTGGGCATTTAACCGTGCTTGGCGCGGTGAGGTAAGGCGCACGAAAACAGGGCCCCTTGTCTCAGGCTGGGTAAATCGGAAAAAGGGGATTTTGCCAAAAATATTGGAGTATTCCGTTAAGTCTTAGGCCTTCTTTCCCTTGTTAATCCTGTCTACCAGACCATTTGCCATTTTACCAAGATCAACTTTATTCCAAGCTGCTGGTTCTTCAAATGAAGACATTTTCATACTGCCAAGAACAGCAGTGACAGCTTTATCACAAACTAACCATCTGGTTTTGCCTGCATTTTCCATGGAACATTACCTTAAACTTGCTGGACTGGTTGTTAGATTCCCCAGCGCACGGGCCCAGCCCAAACCACCACGTACCATCAAGTAGCCTATTAGAGGTGAGGCAGGCTGTGCAGAGAGATGGGAGCAGTGTGCCCCGCAGTGCAGATACAGCTCCAGTGCCTGTTGTTTCTTCAATACAGTCTGTGCTATATGATGCTATACTGCAGAACAGGCGGAAATTTTATTGAAGCTGCAATCGATCTGATAGTTTCATTCATCATTTTGAGCTTGGGGACTGGCCATAAAAGATAACCAGCTGGAGAGACGGGAGTCATCCTTAGCACTTTGAGAAGGTGGACTAAGTTGCCTTCATTTGCTCATGGCCTTGAAGCCTCTACACCAGAGGTAGTCCATATACAGAGATATATACAGAGAACAGAGTAAAATGAACAGCGGTCAATGGAACTTTTCCTTTAAATCAGCTCTCTAAATTCTATTATTTTTACTGTGCATATGTGAAAATGACCAGACGTTGGTTAATGTGCTTAGATTAATGAAATCTGGGACTGTTGAAGAAAAAAAAATCCCCTCTGGTCTTGGCCAGTGTCATGCATCAAGTACTGTAACAAGCTATCACAATGAGTGTCAAACCTAGAGCTAAGAAGAAGCAGGGTGTCAATACTCAGTGACTTTTGAAAGTACACAAGACGTTCTTCAGAGTTCTCAGTGATGAATAAGGAAGTGGTTCCAACCACTGTCGAGCATTGGTGTGGTAAAAACTAGGCCACATCTCCAAGACATCAACATAGTCTACTCAGTAAGTTTGTATAGTGGGTTGACCTTGATCAATCCACTGTGTTAGCTTAGCATAAAGACTTGAAGACTACAGGAGTCATTAGCTTAGCTCTGTCAAAGTGAAAAAATAAACTTTACAGCAATTGTGTGTAGTTGTGTGTGTATTTAAAATACACATTTTGGATTTTAAAAAAAAAGAGTTTTTTTTAGGAGAAGTTAGATGATATGAACTATAACTGATGAACACATATGTTCAGCTGTTATAGTTCCAACCATCTATAAAACCACATGTATTTCAAATCCACATGATACACTGTGTAAATAAGACAGCTTCAGAGTTGCTGTAAGGTTTATTTTTTCACTTTGATGGAGCTAGGCTAATGACTCCTGTAGACTTCAAGTCTTTATGCTAAGCTAACACAAAATGTTAACCATAGGAACTGAACCAGTGGACGTACAGAGGTAAAAATGGTATTGAACATCTTGTCTCAATCTGGGTAAGTCAGAAAAAGAGGATTTTGGAGTGTTCCTTTAAAGGTCAGGACACACATCACCGGATAAACCTGTGACCGTCCAATGAAAGCACCAGCCTACCTGTTAGCGGCGATGTACCCCATGAACAGGATGCTGGCATACATGTTGAGGTAGAAGGCTGAAGCACCGAAGTGGCAGTAGGCCCGCCGGACCAGGACGGAGTCACTGGCGTGGTTGGCAATGCGAAGGGGCAGGCAGAGGCTGAGGAGGAAGTCTGCAGCCGCCAGGTTCTTCAGGTAGATCGTCACACTGCTGGAGGCCTGCTGCTGAGCCTGGCAGAAGTAAACCTTCAACGTGAAGCTGTTGAGGACCAAACCCACCTGGGGAGGGAACAGCACAGTGATGGACGGGATGGATTACATGTGCAAAACATCTGTGATCTGAATTGCTTTGATTCACCAAGTACAGGAGGTGCACAAGGAATTTCACCTGGTTTTTAGGCAGTGACACATTAAAATACAGCTACGCCCCGCAGGATTCATGCACTGCGTTCGAGCCTTTGCATCCCCATCACATGTTGAGTCAAAGCAAACGGAGTAAAACTGGTTATTTAGATTCAGAGGAAGTCTTGTCAATATACTGCTGGTTAAAAAAAACAGTCTCACAGGCCCTCTTCGATGTCACGAATAACCTGGTGGTATTCATGACATATTGATAAGTAACAGGACATGATCACATTGTTGTATTTTTTTGTTGGTTATTTTGTTACTTTGTTTTTTTCTGTTTGTTGGTTATTTTCAATGGTTTCTCTGTACTATGTGCCTCAGTTTTCTGGACAGACTGTTTTATACCTTTAAAAGGATATGAAACTATAAAATAATTTCTCATTAAAATTATTTATAATTTCATCATTGGGTGTAGAAAATGTGAAACTGAGAATCTGAAGTCTTTTCTATGCAGAGAGAAGTGTATCAGTTGACTCAGTTCCAACAAACGGGACAGCTGGTCTTACCAGGGTCCGGACCATATCGTTAACCTACAGGGGGAACTTCAATTGGTTATTTCAGGAAGAAAGTAAGTCAGTAAGTGACATTCAAATTCAAATCAGGTCCAGTAATCAGGTCCAGCAATAAGAAAATTCACGTTTTTAACAGGAATTACCATCCATTTAAAGCTGAAAATGTCCCAACTTCAGCTGCATTGCACTTTACACAAACAGGACGTTCTCTTGGACAAAATGACAAAACTTGGTGCTCTAGCTTCTCTCCCAGCAGGATGACATGAACCTTCACCCTTCACTACAGAACGGCATCCTCATCCTCTTCTTCAAAAGGAAGCAGAGACATCACTAACTGACCTTGGTGATGTGAGTGTTTGCAGGTGTGAAACTTGAAACGCACCAGAAACAGCAGGCTGCAGATCAGCATGAAGATGAGCTGGGCCGTGGCGTCGACGTGACTACATGGTGCCGAACCGTCGACGTCGGTCCGGTTGGTGTCTGAGGTCTGGTTGAGGGACGAGTTCACTGCCGCTGTGACCAGGCCACTCATGTCTCTGGGTGATCTGAGAGAAGAAGCCATGCTCAAGAAAATTTACCATTTTTGGGTGATAGAAATCTAAACACAGATAATCAATGGAACAGAAAACAGGAAGGCCTCTGTCTTCCTGTGTAGCTGCACTACACACTGAAATTCACTGTTTAGTAGTGATAAAGACAATTCAATTAAAATGGTTTCATTTTTCAATCAGAAAACGAAGGGCAGCTTTGTCAGAGGGTGAAATTCATTTTTTAAAATTGTAGATCTCCAGAGAAAATTTGACAGAGCTCCAACCGCGTATTTCTAGCAGTAGCTGTGGGCACCACTGGGTGCACCTTTTATTCCTGCGAGATTCAGTTCTCATATGAATGAAGCAGAAATCAAAAAATTTAAATGTCCAACCTGAGTGTTGCTGAAATGTCAAGGGCCATTGTTCATTCCTCATCTGAGTCACTTCCCTGCAGGTTCAGTCACATCATCACACAGTGCTTCACAAAGTCACTTTTAGCTCATCATGGATAATTTTTAGAGAAACATCCACAACATAATCAGCAGGTATACTGCCCCTGTACCACAATGATATCACTACATTTTCTTCCTCCTAAATAAAATCCAGTTTCTGATCGGTCAAGATATATTTTTCTGATCACTTTGTGTTGTGTTTCTCTCTGTCCCCTTCCATGAACTTATTTTACAGCAAAATTAGTGATAAACAATTCATTTTTTTTTTTTCAATTTTAGATGTTTCAATACAGGCACAGAGGAGTGACTGTCATGAAGATTGTATTGTCAATTTTCCCCCACAACTCACACTTTATGCTAAAAAAGAAAAAATGAACAAAATAAAAAAAGAGGAAGCTTTCAGACAGTTCACAGTGAACTTGTAATTTAGCTCTGAAAGTGTTAAATCGACACTGACATGTTCACGTGAGCCCCGTCGAGACTGGAGAACAAAACTTTACTGTCAGTGAAATGTCTTCTTCTACCCACCTAAAAGTTTTGCAGAATATGTAGATGAAGCTACATGCAAATTAGTGTATAAATAAAATGTTTCATTACATCTGACGTTATTCAGATCTTTTAAACCTGCTGCTGCATCAGTTCACCTGCACTCACCTGTGTGTCCTGCTGCCGCTGAGCACGTCTGTCACTGAAACGCTTCTCTATATGCTGCACAACTTCCTTCTGTACAGCTTTCAAACAAGGAAGAAATAAAGAGGTGTGTGTGTGTGTGTGTGTGTGTGTGTGTGTGTGTGTGTGTGTGTGAGAGAGAGAGAGAGAGAGAGAGAGCTGCAAAAAGAAGTTGTTTAGTTTCATCTTCAGTGTTTTAATCTTGTTTATTTTTCAAACAAGGTAAAAAAAAATCTGCCAATGCAATTTCCAATTCAGTTTCACTTGTTTGAGGATTTTTTCTGGGAGCATAAATATGTTGAAACAAGGCAGAATAAGGCAGATCAGCCCACTAGAATCAAGAAAATTCTGGAAACAAGTTGATTAGCATTGGAAACAAGTGGGATTATCTGGCTGATATGAGATCTGACATTGAGATTTTTTTTTTTGAAGTGTGTGAAAGAGAAGCAGAAGTGATGCAGACAGATACTGATGTGGTTATGTGGTTATAAGCATCACAGCTGACAATTTGCAAGTCAAAGCAAAACTAAAAAAAAAACTGAAACCAACCTGTTTCAATTTTTTGTCGTTTTTATCGTATTGTTTTATTTATTTTATTATTATTTTTCTGTACAAACAGTAAAACATGGAGAGAGAAAACAGCATGGAGCTCAGTGACGATTTCAATAGATTCCCTGTCTTGTTCTCCAAAATTTGAGACTTTCAGTTTTGTCATGACTGTTATTGTTAATGTCAAAATGTGTAATTTATTATTTTTCTGTTGTTGTAAAAAATACTGTTTTGTTGCACCAGTAACATTCTGCATTGACCCTTCAAAGCACATTAGGAATAAAAACTAATTATAAGCAATATTCTGATGAAATACAGCTGCTCTGTTGGTGAAGATTAAAAGTTAAAGTGATGGATAAAAAAACTCACAAAACAGTAAACTGCAGTGTGTGGATTTGCATGCGTGTTGATGGGAAAACCCCAGAGAGGAAGCAGCATTCCTCTGAACCTGCAGGTACTCAGGAGGAAGTCCAGGACCGGGACTCTCCCTGACCTGCAGTACAGGTGGAGTCACAGCAGTGCTGATAGTAGTAGTATTAGTGGTAGTAGTAGTACCAAAAGAGTTGTAATAGTAGTAATAGCAGTAATTGCCCAGGTAGTAGCTGCAGTACAAATAGTAGTAGAGGTAGTAGTAGCAATTGTAATAGTAGCAGTAGTGATAGTAGCAGTATGGCAGTAATAGTTGCAATAGTAGTGGTGATAGCAGTAGTACTAACAGAGTACTCTGAGACACTACACTACACACTGCACTTTGGCAATCTTCACGTCCACCTTCACCTGCAAATTCTTTGGTAGAACAGGACTGTATTATTTATCCAGGCACACTCTATTCTATTCTATTTTATTTTATTCTATTCTATTTTATCTTATTATTCCATTTTATTTTATTTTATTTTATGTATATTATATATACGTACCTAATGCTAACATGTCTGTTAGCCAACACGGGGGTTGCAATGCAAATTTCATTGACATGTAAATGTTAAATGACAATAAAGGCAATCTTGAATCTTGAATCTTGAGAGTAGTAGTTGTAGTAGTAGTAGCAGCAGAAGATGTAGTAGTAGCAGTAGTTGCCCTAGTAGTAGTTGTAGTACCAGTAGTAATGGTAGTACTAGCAGTTGCAGTAGTGGTGGTGATAGAAGTAGTACCATTAGAGTAGTAGCAGTAGTAGCAGAAGTAATAGCAGCAGCAGTATTCGTAGTTGCAGTGACAGTATTAGTAGTAGTAGTAGTAGTAGTAGTAGTAGTGTAGTAGCAGTGATAGCAGTAGCGGTAGCAGCAGCAGCAGCAGCAGCAATGTTAGTATTATTAGTAGTAGAATTCATCATAATCACCTTTCCACATTTCAATAAAATCTAAATCCCCTTTATACTCATAATAAAACAAAATTTCTGAAAGA
>OMKZ01029678.1:0-10459 GCA_900302535.1 Neoniphon sammara
GAAACGCGACATAGAGAGGGGATGGAGAGAGGCAATAACAGGAAATCTGAGGGATTATTTCAGACACTAAAGGGAAAAAAGAACGAGGGAGAGAGAGAGAGGAGTGGAGAAGAGAAAAGAAAAACAGGAGCACGACTGTGCCCTTAAAAGGTTCTGCAGAGGAGGTGTGCGTCTTGACGTGAAGCTGAGATCTAGTTTATGTGGAAAGAGATTTCTGGTAAGAGTTGATAAAGAGGCTTGTTGGAACTGGTAAGAGAGAGGAGAGGAGGAGAGGAGAGGAGAGGAGAGGGGTGGCGTTTTATGCTTTCTGTCTTGTAAAACAGCCGTAAGACAGAGAGACCCAAACCAGACAGAAATAGTCGCCCCCTCTTAAATGTTGAGACTGCACAGACACATCAAATCTGATTAAAACAAAAGATGATAAAGTACCTGATGTTTTGATAGCACTGCTCTGATGTGAGAGGCTGTGGCTGCTCCAGATCTTCCCTTTGACACTGTCATTTGAACAGGCACCGTAGTAATACACAATGCTTTATTGATCCCTGCAGAGAAATTCTCTTTTTTATAGCCTTTGTGCAACAGAGGTCAGGTTCAGCTACAGAACAGCACTCTTGGAGCTTGTAAGGATTCACGTTGCTGCTCGGAGACACTTGAACAGGGTGGATGTTTGTTGATAATGGAGGCTTGTCCAAATGAAGTAGAACCCTGCCTCCCTTTCTGCATCAACACTTTCTAAACATTCTACTTTTGGCCATATTTTGAAACAAATCATCACTGATGCTTAAGATAATAGTGTGATGATTCTGCTCTGGTGATGTCATCCACTCCAAGCACATATACAGGCACTTGTTAGTCACCCGGCTCTTGCTAAATTACTTTCAAGCCTTCCCAAGGGAGTGGTATAAATCAGTGATATTAAAACCCACATGAGTTAAAACATGTGGTGGTGGATTCAACTGCTCATGCTGGGACTCAGGAGTTTGTTTAACTCCGGCTTAAAACAATAGAACAAAGACTTCAGGGAGTGCTGCTCAACCCATTTAAGTCTTCTGATGTCAGCATTGCAAAACACAATAAACTTTCAATGCACTCATCTGAATTCACGCAGGGCCGACTCTCAACCCACTCATCCACTCATCTGTTGTGTGACAACTCTGAGATCCCCATCAGGCTCGCCTCAGGCTGCTTTTAATGGGCTACACTTTGAGGCCGCGCCGTATTGTACTATGGAAATCATTGATGTAGTTGAGATTAAATTTTTTTTGGTTTCCTCCTCTGACAGGGTAGCACAGGAGCACTGCTGTGTAACAGTGCTGGAGGATAATATGTGCACCACTGGTATCAACATGGCCAAAGACCAAGGAGCCTGCGAGACCCTCTTTGTTACCAACACCTGTGAAACCAGGACTACCAAGGTGTGCATGTGCAGATGTTTGTATGTGCATTTATCTATGTATATGTGTGTGTATGTGTGACAAGGAGAGTGAGAGAGAGAGAGAGAGAGAGAGAGAGAGAGAGAATAAATTCATTGTGTGTGCGAAAAATCGCCCCTCTACTCAATCAATGTACATCACTCCGGTGGACAGGCAGCTTGGAGGAGAATGATTGATGAGAGAGATGGTGTGTATCTGTGTGTGTATATAAGTTTGTGCATGTCTGCATGTGTGCATGCATGCGTGCGCATGTGTGTGTCTGTGTGTGTGCACGCTGTGAGCAGGATGAGGCATGTCACTCCAGGGAGGAATGGAGCTTGTTGCTGTCAGATAGATTATAAATTCAGCTCTGACTCTAGAATCTTCCACAGGCTCATTTCCAAGCTCTTTTTCAACCGGGCGCTCCTAAGTTTTTATTCCCTCCTAGCCCAACTCTCCTGCATGGCCCATTATTTTCACAGCATACACCAGCACCTCATGAAGACAAATGCTTGACAAAATTTGGAAAGAGAGGGCCAGCGAGTGCATTTTCCTGTGAGGATGAGATCATTGTCAGTGGGGCAGCATGTCTTTACTTGATCTACTGTAAAGAGCAGGTGGTGCCTCATATTAAATTGTGCCCGGGATTTGTGGATTAGACATTGAAGTTATATGCAGGATGGAGGAATTGGAGATGGCAATCCCTACTTCAACTCAATGGTCAAGTCAAGTTTATTTGTAAAGCTTAATCATAGTTACAGTCTCAAGGGCTTCACAACACATAATGAAATAATAAATAAAAATACTAAGAGAAAACGACACCGCTGACCTTAGACCTTCAATGAGAGCAAGGAAAAACTCCCTTTAAGCCTCAGGAAGAAAGCTTGGGAAGGGCCTCACAGAGAGGGATCCTACATAAACCTATTGCTACTACTGCTAATAATAATGATAATAATAATGATAATAATACTTTTGTAGCACTTGTCAAAATAAAGTTACAATGTGCTTTACATGGTAAAAATAAAGCAAAAATATAGATCAATCAACATTGGTGAAAAGAAATATTAAAGTATAAGTACTTGCTTTCTGTTCTGATTTATGTCAGTAAATGGCTCTGCCCCAGCTTATACTGCAGAGCTTTCATCTCCTAATAAGTAAAGGTGCGACCTTTGATCCTCAGACAAAGCTTATCTGACTGTCCTGTAATTAATAAAACTTTGAAATCAATCCTAAACTCAGATGGGAGCCAATGTAGGTTAAAATGGGAGTTATATGCGCTCTATTTTTAGTTGTAGTCAAATGCCTCACTGCCACATTCTGAATTAGCTGCAGGCAATGAAGAGTTTTTAGATTGCAACCAGAATACAGAGTTACAGCAGTCAGTGTGAGATGCAATAGAAGCATTAATAATTTTTCCCAATTCAGAAAAGGATAGGAAAAAATGATTTGAAGATGTTTCTTAATGAATGAAAATAAAACTGAACAACCATTGGGCTTGTTTTTCAACCAAAATGAAAAATTGCTCCTGGCAGCTGGTTAATATTAGTTGCAAGAAAGCCCAGAGTTTCACGGATAATAGAGAATACATTTGGCTGCCCAAATAACTATGATTTATTGTCACTGAGCTAACTAATGGTTTGAGACATCTAATGTAAGCTAGACAAAGGTGTCAGAGGTGCTAGTTTCACTTGATTTCGCAGGCCAAAAAAATGGGGTATCATCAGCATAACAAGGAAGTGAAATATTATGTCTGTGATTATAAACCTACAATGGAACCTTGTGTACTGAGGAGGATAAAGAATTACCTGAATCAAATGAAAAATTTCTATTAGAAATAGGATAGAAACAAATTAAAGGTGCACTGTGCAAAATTCCCAGGTACCAATTGTAAGGACCCTGTAGACTCAACTGACAAAAAAAGTGGAATAAGCACATAATTTGATGGTTGAATCTACATAGTTCTCATTGTTGGGGCATCTCATTGATAGATTATGTGCTTATTTTTTGTTAACTAAGTCTAAAGGGTCCTCATTGACAATTGACCCACAGTTATGATCAACAGTGCCGAATGCAGTAGTTTTGTCAAGGAGAACTAAAATTGAAGATTCATCACATTATTTGTCATGCTGGAACTTGTCAAATATATCACTTCTGTTCACCAGTTAACTTACTATAAGCAACTTATACTCATAAAGTGAGGGTTCAGAGATGAGTCTGATTTGCTGAGAAGTGAAGGGTCCTGGCTGTACTTTTTTTTTTTTTATAGAAGAGGCTGGACAAGTGCCTGTTTGAATTAAGATCAAAAGCAGCCAGTATATCAATGAGCTGTTTATAACTGAAAGAATATTAGGAGACAAAGTAGAAAAGACCTAGGTATTATCTCTAGACAACAAGATGGGCATTTCATGTGAGATACAGTCTCCAGACGTGTCTGTCCAAGGATGCAAAGTTGGCAGAACAATCATGTTCCCACCACCAGCCTTTAAAAATGTGTGTAGCATGCACTGAGGTAATATATGTTATAACAGAAAGTAACAATGAGACCCGTGTCAGGGTTTTCAAACAGCCTGTTTGGATGCCATATAGATTGGGTTTGCCACATAGGTTAATGAATGAGTGGAGAAAGTTTATGAATGTCGAATTACTACACTAATCTGTGACTGACAGTTTACCCAACATCAGATTATCCCAGTGCAGTATCAACTACTGATCAGGTGGTCTAATTAACATAAACACTAAGATTTTACGACTGCATGACTGATGTTGCCCGTGGAGCCCTAGATTTCATCATATTTGTAAAGACCTAATAGCTTTCAGGGCATAATCAGGGAGCGCCCACACACACATAAACAAACACAGAACAGACAGAGTGATGCGCCCATACACATGCAATCAAATATTTACTCAGCATTTCAAGGAATACAGGGACACAAATATGAATGCTGCAATGGAAAAATGTGCAGAAGCTGTGACATATGTGTTCACTTTGCAGTCATGGTATATGAGCATACACTTGTTAGGTCTCATGGATATACAGTAGCCTCATTGCCCAAACTGATACTGAGTAAATACAAACACGCCCATCCCCCCTACACACATACACTGCACCTTTCAACCACCTCCCCCTCTGACATCACCAGGCTGCTATAATGATGATGATTGATTGGGCATGCTTCAGCTAGAGGGGGATGATGTCATCTCATCTCTGTCTGTCCATCGAGCTTTCTGCCTTTCTGCCTTCCCCGTCTGTCTGTCTGTCTGTCTGAAGCCTGCCAGTTGGCCTGTCTTCTCAATCTGCCTCCTCTTCTGTCTGTCTGGTTGATTGAGAGACTGGCTGTCTGTCCCCCCTCCTCCCCCCTATTTGTCTGATTGAACGCCAGTTTGAAAGCCTGCCTCGTCCACCAACAATATTTTAACACCAAAAGCCACAAGCCTATACCACCTCCCTGTATGTGTCTTGGTGGCATCCTGCTTTTCTGCCTGGCTGGTTTAACTCCTCCCAGTATGTTAATCCTGCCTATCTGTATGTTTTTCCTCTCCTCATGTTCCAATTGCCATGCCTCTGTATATTTACACAGCTAATATGGCCTGCTTATGCATGCTGATTTGTGTCTGTTTTGTGTCCTTGGGGAGAACAAAAGCAATTTCCACCTTCTATTCTATTCTGACTGTCTCACTCCATCTGTCTCCTGCAGACATGCTGTGACTGTTGCCTGCTGGGGAAGGCGATCCAAGAGCAGGGGCTGCCCTGTGACCACAACCTGTCCCTGGGCCAGCAGTGTGCCGTGGTGTCCCGGACCTGCTGCATGGATGGAGCCCTGGACAACCAGACCACACCCACCTCGGGTATGATGCACTGGGCATGGGTGAAAGAAAAAAAAAAACATGCAAAAGGTTGCAAATGTCATCAAGTTTCACCTTTATTTGTACTAAAATAGGCCATTAGTTTGCAGCAGGTCATGACAGGACTACCAGATTATTTTTTTCAAAATCTAAGAGGATCAGGAGAGGAGGAATGAATGAATGATGGAGATTGGGGTGTTTAAAGGACCGCTAGGGTTATGTGTAATGGGAAGGAGTAAGATCTACCATATGGCTTGAAAACATGTTAAATTATCATTTTACATGCTCTGTACATATGGGTCACATTCTCATCTGCTGCTTTGACTCAACAGTAAGCTCACACTGCTCCCTGCTGGATGCATGTGGTCATTGCTTTTGGCTTCACCTCAAGTAACCTGTGAATAATACTCTACTGATCACTTTAAAGCCAAATTAATCTTTTGGATTGCTAGTACTGATACAGTGTCTTGCTCAAAGACACTTCAGCACCAGGCCCTCCCTTTGAAAGATGGACTTGCTAATCATTGCACCATCCCACTGCCCAAAAATGTGTCCACCCATTTAAGAACCAAGGGCTTTTTGGATGTTTTTGAATGGGATAGCCAGTTTGTCTTTCTGTCCAAAGAGTTTTTATGGGAAGTTTTGGGACGTCTTAGATGTGCTCCACAAGATGTGAAGGAGCAGTCATGTAAATAAGCACACTCCTTTTTTCTCTTGTACAGCCTTAGCCAAAGAAAATGAAACCAACGATCATAGAGGTGATGGATTACAAAGTGAGCAGTGCAAAGGTATAGTATAATAAGCTTTTTTAGCCTTTTAACCTCAGAAATGCAGCTACGAATGGTATTTATTTATTTATTTATTTTATTTATTTATTTATTTTTTTTATTAAATACAGGGAATGGGAATTGTGCTCACCTGTGTGTGGGCAATGGCACTTGTGCTTGCTTCAAAGGCTACAAACTCAAACCAGATGGGAAGAACTGTGACGGTAAGTGAACTTTTGCCCACCCACATCTTCCACAGGAAGTCGACTACATTTCTGCATATTCAAATTGGAATAAGAGGGATAAACACATGAGGTAAGGTGTGGAGGTATGCAGATATGGAGGAGATATGGAGGTATGGGATATGTGGAACACCTTTAGCCTGAAAGGCCAACTTGAAAGGTAAATATATAGAGGAGGAAAGGTGTGTAGTTGGTGAAATACCCACATAAGGAATCAGATAACTGGCGATTGGCTGTGGTCAACCTCCAATATTGGATAGAAATAAAATTGCACAATTATACATAGAAGTGTAACTCACTGTGGGGAAACTAAAAGTAGAATATGAGTCCCTCCTTCATCTTGCACTCCTGTTCCATAAAATAAAACTGGGAAGGGCAAATAAAGAGGTGAAGCCAGTGGGAAATGAAATAGAAATACAATAAAAACAAAATATAGTACAAATGCAGGCCATGTTCTCCTTTCTTTTCCTGTCCTCTGCTAGATATCAATGAGTGTTTGCTGGGGGCCAGCAACTGTCGAGCAGGAGAGCGTTGTATCAACACAGAGGGGTCGTTCCGTTGCCAGAGAGAGGTCAGCTGTGGGACTGGCTATGAACTCACTGACAACAACAATTGTAAAGGTCAGTCATGCTGTCCTCTGTTGGGGAGAGACTCCATGAACAGATTTTCTTGTCAGAGCTCAGTCAATGCTGTGACTGAAGTTTCTCAAGGTATTAAAAGTAGTGTTTTCAATGATAGTTTGTGTTGTGTTTCTTCCTCCCAGATATTGATGAATGTGAGACTGGCACCCATAACTGTGTCCCAGAATTTGAGTGCCAGAACACACAGGGTTCATTCCGCTGTCGTCCCAAGGTTAAATGTAGCGCTGGCTATATCCAGGATGCCCTTGGCAACTGCATTGGTGAGCACTCTGTCCCAGACAAGCATACCCATATGATCCAAGGGGCCTTAAAGGAACATTTTGCCAAATTTCCACCCAAACTCTATCATTATATTGTGGGGGGTATATGTGTAAAACACACATACAGCTTATAAATACCTCAATGGAGCAGGCAACGTCACCACTGAGTCTGTCCAATCATTTATAAGATGTTACTCTGTAAGATGACATATCTCCAGCTGACCTAGAGCAACAATTCATAATTTCCCAACAACATCTGTGTTCCAGACATCAATGAATGTCTTGCCCAGACGGGGCCATGCCACCCTGGGCAGCTCTGTATCAACACAGTGGGCTCCTACACCTGCCAGAGGAACTCTGTCAACTGCGGCCGAGGCTACCACCTCAATGAGGAGGGCACACGCTGCGAGGGTACGGCTGCAGACTCACTCTCAAGATACAAAGCATTTTTGTAGTCTTCCTAAGGCGCTGACATGGCTGGACACATCTCTCTCCCTCTCTGTCCTCAGATATTGATGAGTGTAAAGGGCCTGATCCAGCCTGTTCAGGTCACGGCTGTATCAACCTGGTGGGCTCCTACCGCTGTGAGTGTGCAGCTGGATACATCTTCAACAGCATTAGTAGGGTTTGTGAAGGTAAGCAGCTACTGTATCTCTCATGGTAGAAGTTCATGTGGCAAAATTCAAAGTCCATTCTCTGGATGTAGAGAATAGTCAATTAATATTATACTGCTGCTATAAATGCAGGAGGTCTGCAGGAGACTTTCACACTTAAGAGTTCATTTGAAAAAACAGATATCCTCAGATATTCATTTTTATAAAACCTGTTTTTTTCCAGATAATGTCAATTTTAAAAAAAAGCACACTATTAGGCTAATGCATAGGCGGTTTTGTGACAAATTTTTAGATTCAGACAGTATGTTATGTAAAACATTACATACAACAGTCAATTTTTTCAGGCATTTATCTATATATTTTTAGGAATGGCATTTGTCTGTTTCTGCAAAGGAACTCTTGTTTTAATGCATGTTTTCATTTTGCTTTTCAGATATCAATGAATGCAGGCACTACCCTGGCCGCCTGTGTGCCCACAAGTGTGAGAACACCCTTGGATCCTACAAGTGCAGCTGCACCACAGGCTTCAAGCTGGCCAATGATGGCAGGAATTGTGATGGTAGGCCATATATCCGAATAACAACTTCTTGCATATTGTGCATGATACACTTAAGTACAGTATGCCTCCGTGATACAGTTTCTAACAGCGAGTGAGCATGTTTGTCTGTGTGTAGATGTGAACGAGTGTGAGAGCAATCCATGTAGTCAAGAGTGTGCCAATGTGTACGGCTCCTACCAGTGCTACTGCCGCCGGGGCTACCAGCTCAGTGACATTGATGGCATGACTTGTGAAGGTAAAAAGGACTCCTTCTACGTACACACTGTAAATATTTTGCCAATGCTGTTTGCATTGTAAATGCGTTGTAAAGATTAAGGCAGCTTCCTCTGTTTGTTACTGCTGGAGAGTATCTATGAGCCATATGTTCCCTCAATGTAATTTTTTAATTTACCATTTTCAAACACCATTTCAGATGTTATTTACTTAACATGTACCATTAGATTATTCATTTCTGTTAATAAACCAGAGGACATGCACCTTAGGGACATTATTCCATTATTCTTTTTATATTGAGGGAACATAGGATTTTGTATGTTGCCAGTGTTTAATGTTGGGTAATGTTGTGGCTAATGTCAGCACTAATGCCAACTTTGTTAATGTTTTGTAATGCTAATAAAAAGTGTGTTTGCAGAGAGTGTCTTTAGAAGCAGCATGTCCATAAACACCATTTCAGATTTTTTTTCAAAGATATAATGGAGGTATGGAAATTACTTTTCTTTTAATGTTGATGGAACATAGGCCCTGGGAACATGGCAGACCTTGTGTGATATAGTAACACACACACACACACACACACACACACATAAAGGGAGAGACAGGGCTCATGTGTTAGCATGCATTGAAACTAAATAAATTCTGGACATGAAGACACAAAGCAGCCACTTGTTTTATCACCACACAACTGTAAGTTATTCACAGATTGAATTTGTTAGACACTTGATGAATTCCTTTGATTTCTATTCCTGTGTGAGCGCTTAACTCCACGCTAACTTGCTCTCTGTTTGACCTCTCACCGCTGTAGACATTGATGAATGTGCCCTGCCCACTGGAGGTCATATTTGCTCCTATCGCTGTCACAACACCCCTGGCAGCTTCCATTGTACCTGCCCTGTCAACGGTTACACCCTGGCACCCAACGGACGCAGCTGCCAGGGTAGGCTGTCTTTAAGATGTGACTACAAGCCAAAAGGGTCTTTATTATTAGAGTGTACACATGCTGTAGAAACGGTGCACTCTGAGATACGGTGCAATTGAGATATGCATTGATTATTTTAGGATGTTTAATTGCATTATGGAAAATCATTTTAACGTAATGCCTTGTCGTTGTTGTTGGAACGAAATCCTTCACTTGCACATTTAGCATGGTCATACAGAATGTGAGACACGATTCCTCCAGTCTTGTGTCAGTATGACATTTTCAATTCTGGTACATGCAGGTTTTGAGATCAAGTTTCCCTATCTTATGTCCTCTCACACCCAGATGTTGACGAATGTGTGACGGGAACACACACGTGCACGGTGAATCAGAGCTGCTTCAATGTGCAGGGAGGTTTCCGATGCCTGTCCTTCGAGTGTCCGACGAACTACCGTCGAGTTGGAGAGACGTGAGTATCAGGGTTGTGTCTCTGCATATAATATAATACTGAGTGGGACACACATGTAAACAAACGGACATCAACAGATATAATGCATGAATGGCTTAGAGGGCGCACAGACTCACACACACACACACACACACACATTTGCGTCATCTGTGCTTACATAAGTACAAGAATTAATGGATTCAGAGGCCATTTCCAGTTCCCCACAGCCAAGGTTGGTTGATGATTCTACCAAGCGCTCTTAGTAGGTCAGTGAACAATATCAGGCCTTCTGAACCAGATCTTATTCCTACCTGTGGGCCAAGGCTCTGCATGTCAAATATGCTTGTTGCTGGAATGATTTCAGCAAGGACTCAGCTTTAGCATGCTCTGTTGTTTTAGAAAGTAGGCAGTTGAATGATGAAATGCATATGGACGTGTTTTCAAACACAGCAGAGGCTGGGTATGGCCATCCTTGTGCAGAGGCGCTATTTAGAGAACTTCTTGCATGATCCCACAGAGGGCACCATGACACGCCTTT
>OMKZ01029681.1:0-10188 GCA_900302535.1 Neoniphon sammara
ATTAAAATTACTAAATTATCAAACGAGGCCACCTGTGCCAAAACAAAAAAGTTTTCTACTTATATAAAGACCTGTCTGGCAAAATTCCCTTTTTCCAACTTACCCAGACTGAGACAAGATGTTTGATACCATTTTCACCTCTATATGTCCACTGGTTCGGTTCCTATGGGTAGCATTTTGTGTTAGCTTAGCATAAAGACTTGAAATCTACAGGAGTCATTAGCCTAGCTCCATCAAAGTGAAAAAATAAACCTCACAGCAACTCTTTTTCAAATACGAGAGTCATTTTAGGAGAAGTTAGATGGTAGGATCTATAACCGCTGAACACATGCATCTTTCTGTCTACCTTCAGCTGTGTGCAGATCACTGAGCTAGACCTAAGGACCATCTAACTTCCAACCATCTAACTTCTCCTAAAACGACTCTCGTCTTTTTAAAAAAAATTCCAAGATATGTATTTCAACCACACGATACATCGTGCAAATAAGACAGCTTCATAGTTGCGGTAAGGTTTATTTCTTTCTGTTTGACGGAGCTAGGCTAATGACTCCTGCAGACTTCAAGTCTTCATGCTAAGCTAACATGAAATGCTAACTATCAGAACTGAACCAGTGGACGTACAGAGGTGAAAATGGTATCGAACATCTTCTCACACTCTGAGTACGTTGGAAAAAGGGTATTTTGCCCAAAACGTTGGAGTATTCCTTTAATCTGTTACATTAAGTAGTCATTTGCATTATGTTTAATACCCGCCATTTGCTTATAGTAGTCCATTTTCTTGCTGTCCAGTATCTGTTGCCATTTGCTGCTGCAATGACCCAATTTCTTATTGGGGATGACTTAAGTTTCATCTAATCAAATGCTAACATTGGGACTTTTCCAGGGTGGTCCATGATCTTATATGTGATCTATTAACACATGATTAATGGCTTCACTCCTTAGGTTGCACGCTGTGACTTTCAGATGTCATCATGTGTCAGGTGTCTCGCCTCTGCTGATGCTCTTTGCTTCTCTTGTTGTATTCCCCCGTGGGGCGAGTCTTAGCCCAACGCTGTCATCACTGAACACATTAGCCAGCTACCATTAGGTAAGCTACAGGGGCCATCTTCCTCCTGCACAGCCCTGATAAGACGGGGATCTCTAATGTAACATCTGAGGAGATGGCTAGGCTAAATAAAGAGTTCCTGCAGCGAACGCAAAAGACTTTAATAACACTTTAATAACAGCCACGAGGGAGGATTATTTTGTGCTAATCAAGAAAAAAGGCGTTCCCACTTCTGGTGGTGAGCCAAATAGCACTTCCCACTCTGATATGCACAGAGATGCTAAATAACTCCTTAGGTGGTAATGTTCACCTGATAGCCAGAACCCGGTGATCCAAATGATACTGGACTTAACTATCAAACTACTTCACACACTGTTCCAGCTGATGGACTCCACTGTCCATAAGCCTCTTGAGCCTATTTAAAATTACAGATCATTAACAATGGCTGCAGTGAGAGAGAATCAAAGACTGAAGGAAAGTCACAAGAAGTCATTTTGCTCTATCTAGTTGCTGAAAAAAAAAGACAATGAATCAAAAGCAGAAAGCAGAAGCTTTTCTGCACGGCAACACAACCAGTCATGGAGCATGACACAGTGGGGTTAGCGTGCTAAAAACTCAACTAGTTTGACTCAGTAATTCAGTATCTTCTGACACTGCACGCTAATGTCTCATGTCTAAAATATATTTCTTTGACATTTGAACCTTTTCCAGTTTTACATGTTATTTTCTGACTTTAGAAGTCAATACACTAGGAAAGCACCTGGTAAACAAAACTGGATGTCATCATAGTGTGATTTTATTTTGTTGGCCTCAAACACCACATTGTTCTGAAAAATCATTTAAGGCTTTCACAGAAAGCCCCTGAGAAATGCCCCATGTTGATATGGTCTTCTCTAAAAAGCTGAACATCTCTTCATTGTAGAAAGCACTGCACTGTTTAAGTGAAGGCAGATATGGGCAGGAGTGAAACATGTTATTTTGTTTCTGGTTTTCCTCCTCGTTAGGGGTTTTGACCTTTCCACTCCACCCTCCCAGCACCTGTAGTCAAATGTCATCACTGAGCGTGTCAGTGCGTCACCACAGAGACAAAGGGACAAAAGACTTTAGTACATGTGATGTTTTTTTTGTTTTTTAACATTTTGTTTCTTTGTCTTTAATGTAATAATATAAAGTTGTTGTTTTTTTATTTATTCTTTTTTTTCGGTTTTTGCTTTTTTTGGGTATCTAGGAAAAGAGCATCTAAGAAGGGGGGAAAAAATCATACTGTCACATTTTAAGTCTAATTACACTGCATTTTGAGATCAGTTCACTAAGCAGCAGGTTGATACATTTGACAAAAAAATAAATAAAATAAAAATGTTAAAACTGTTACTGTGACAGCACAATTATAGTCATATCTGGCCAGCTACTGCAAATTCAAAGAGAGGTGTAGTGAAACCGGGTTTGGTTTCACTCTCCATCATGTTACTGTGTATACTGTTTTCACTATGCTCCTGTATCATTTCTACCAAATTCAAATTATTCAACAGATTAACAGATGTCACCGTCATGTGAAATGAAGCCAAATGAGGACGAGCGCACGTCTGACAAACAACAGTCATCTCACACCACCTCTCGTGTGCCTGAGGGCCTCCCGGGACGCTCGGCGTTATCTGCTGTCTCTGCGGCGGCGCACGCGGCACTCAATCACAGTCATTACAGCTGATTCCATTTCCACAAGACAACACTCATTAAGATGCATATTGATCGGGGCACATTCAAAGGCGTTTTATTTTCTTCAAAGCAGCAGGAAGAGGAGCCTCTTGCGGGAGCGTGTGTGTGTGTGTGTGTGTGTTTTGTTTGTGTGTGTGTGTGTAATGACGTTAATTACATCTAGCTGTAGAGATCGGAAAGAACTGACACATGCATGTGCGTGTACACTCACACACTTGCACATGTCCAAATAAATTGGAATAGAGAATATAGTATAGATGCCAACAGTCAGTTCAATAAGCTGCCAAACAGTCCAGTGAATCATTATGTAATACTGAGTCCTATTAAAGACTCTGCTGGGTGTGTGTGTGTGAGAGAGAGAGAGAGAGGGAGAGATAAGAAAAGGTTAACAGTTTGAGTGACTGAGATTGAAAGTGTGTGTGAGACATTGAGACAGAGTGAGAGTGAATGAGTGGAAGAGAGATTGTGAGTGTGTGTGTGTGTGTTTATGTGTGTGTGTGTGTGTGTGTGCGTGTGTGTTCCAGCTCACCACCAGGGATTTGGCCAAGATGTTCTCAATGAGTTTGAAGTCGTTGCGCTGAAGCTGCTTGCTCTTGGTGCTGGTTCCCTCCGTCTCCTCGTCCGCGTAGAATCGGAAAAACTGCGACTCGTCCTTGAATTCGCTTTTCTCCAGGACTAAAGGTGGGGGGGGGACAAAATACTGTCAGACTGTAGCTGTGTTTCCAATACATTTTGATGTATCAGATTAAAAACGCTTGATAAAAACTGCAAGCTTCTCTTGAAATTGCATTTGTGTTAGAACAATATTTAACACCATTGCCAGAGGCAGTAAAGTTTTTCATCAAAAGAAATGATGCCATAAACAGTCATGGAAACCTGTTGAATAAATGTAGGCTTGGTGAAGATAAGCTTGACAAGTGATTCAGTGCCATTGCACAACAGTTGAAGAGCGCCATTGGAAATCCTGAAATGTCTGTATAATACACCCATTATGACTGTATGGGCATTAGAGTATTATCAGATTAATTTCTTTGTATTAGTCTTTGTCATCTGACACTAGATAAACATCAACCACTTTCCTGACAATCTATTCCTGAAAGACTTTATTGGTCAGGTGGATGGCTTCAACCTAGCTGATAAAACAAAATACTTTTTTTATTTTATTTTGAAAGTTAGTTGATTCCCTTGACAGTCAGACAGAAGCAAAACCCGAGGAAAGGGTTTTGGCAGCTATTTAAACTCATACCTATGACTTACAGCATATGTGAAAGGTGATTTATCTCTATAGCAAAAGCCATGAAATCAAAGAAACATGAAACTGAGATGTGCTTACATTATCACACAGGCAGCATTTCAAAGGTCTGAGCCAATGTGATATCTGCTTACCAAAACTAGACAGACACATACACCTAAGTCAGTGCTGAACAAGCAGTGGCTGTTGTTTTCCTGGCTTCAGAGCCTTGTATCAGCTTTATTGATGCGGCTCAGTTCCCAGTCTTGTCAATGGTTAATGGTTGCTCAAGAAAGGGAGAGTGATGCTGAGAAAATAATAAGAGACATTAAGCATCAACCACAACCGGGCCTGTCTGAATGTTTGATAACGGAAATTGTAGCTTTTATGTGCTGTTTTGGAAATTGTCGATCACACGAAAAATAGACAGAGATTACATCAAAAAAATAAAAAAAGAAATGACGGGCTAACTGGAAAACTGGACCTTGTAATGTCAAAGTGTGTTGGGTTTTGACACTTTCCACAGCCGTGCTGTTCGCAGGTCACTTGTAACTTCAAAGACCCTGCATGAGCAGAGCCGAGCCGAGGCGAAGCTGCCAATTCATGTGTGGACATCTTCACACAAACACGCTAACGGTTAATTAGCTCATTAGCTAATGACGCTAGCAGGAACATCTGGAGCCAAAACCACATCTGGGTCGTATCCAACACAGACCAGGGGCTAGCGAGGCTCTCTGGAGGACATGGAAGGAACACTCTGCCGTGTTGTGTGTGTGTGTGTGTGTGTGTGTGTGTGTGTGTATGCAACACATCAAAGCCACGTGTATGTGGGTAAATCCCATTGTTGGGCTGAGCCCGCACTCTCACACATGGGGTTCTTCAAACAGGTGTGGAGCAAATTATGGATGCCTCTCCAGTCACGTCATTTTTTGAGCCTGGACAGGCCACTGAATTCAAACACCCCCAAACACACACACACACACACACACACACACACACACACTTTTTTTTTTCCTGATAAACAGCTAAATCTGCTCTGAAAACTGAATGTACACAACAACTTTCTGGAAGTAAGCATCCTGTCATTGCCATCCTAATTTTGTAACTTCGTCTGCAAAGTTGCATACAAGCAGCATTGCATAATGTACTGCATGATATGAAATGCGTCAAAGGAAGTGTTGCTTAAATATAGGACACATTCACAAGTTTTTTCCATTCAGAGCAGCAGAGGTTTTTTTTCAATTCCAAGTGCAAGTGCTGGCTCCAACTCTGTCAGGTGTAAACGTGATCCGTCCCTGCATGGGGTTTGACTGCAGACGGTGACATCATCATGCCTCAGGAGATGTTTAAACGCTGGCTTAGGGAAGATGTATGGGGCAATACCATGATGTGGGTGGGATGTTTTATTGTGCTGGGCAGAATTAGGCAAATATCAATCATGTTGTTCATAGCAGAGGAGGTGGCAGGAGAGACATCCGGCCTGAAGCTCGCACGCATGCATAGGCATGCATACAAGACACACACACACACACACACACATACAGCCATTTGTTAACATTACATGTAAGTGTGTAGGTGTATGAATGCAGAGAGTGTCTGAGAGGTAGAATGAGGCTCGCATGGACACCGCTGAGAGCTAAAGGTACCCAGCTGTTGAGAGATTTGGAGAGCATCTGGCACCCTTAGTTGAACAAAAACCTTCACAAACTGATTACACACACACACACACACACACACTGGCCTTATGCCAACTCAAACAAAGCCTGACCTTAAGTTATTTCCTCTGAGTCACGGGGGCTGTGGCCATCTAATACCTTAATACCACTCATTCAACTGGAGGGACTCCTCCTCCAGAAACTCCCCTGTTCTGGCACTGAGCCAAGCACTGACATCAAACACCGGCTACACACACACACACAGACATACAACACAGTCTGCAACTTAAATCCGCATCATAATGACTGAGTCAAACGCTGAGCGTGGCTGGAAACACCCAAGGCGCCTAGGAAACCTCGCCTTGTGTCTTTCTGTCGAGCATTTATTCATAAAACTGAGACTGCACTCGGCAACAAGGATACCTTAAGTGCTGCTGAGGTGTGAACTTATATATTAAAGTGATGAAGGCCAAAGTGCCAAAAATGCTTTGTCCTTTCAGAAATAAATAATTATTTAAAAACATCTATAACGCTATAAAGTGCAGGATTTTATAGGAGGATAACCTACTGCCTGGTCAGAGCACAGCAGCCAGTTTCCATTGCAAATTACATAACAAGAAATGATGACGTCTGTGCCTTAAACCAGGGGCTTGCAAACATTTTTATGTCACCGATCCCCGGGTAGGCACATTGCGTTTGATAAGATTTTGTCCCAGGGATGCACACTGGAGGGCTTTTATTGTTGTTTATCAGGTACTGAATTATATAACGGCTTGCTTACACTTTAGGAGGGGAGGTAAAAGAGGTTATAGAGTGAATGGGAAAGAAAAGGAACTAAAGGGAGAGAGGGTTCAAGAGGCAAGCAGCAGGTGAAGAGGAGGGGATGTGCTGACTAAGGACTGGAGGAGACGTCAGAGTGCAGAAAGGCTGAGTAAAGAGAGAGGTCATGACAGAGAAGTAAAGGAGGGTGCAGGACACAAGCCAGCAGATGGCAATAGGATATGTGTGAGTGTGTGTGTGTGTTTTTGTTCTTGTTTTGCTGTCCTTGTCAAAGCCAATTTTAGTTTTTTGGAGTGGGGATATCTTGGCCACTCTGCACTTTTCAACATTAGGATTTGGGTTTAGGAATCAATTTACAAATAGGAATGGGTCTAGGTTAGGATAAGGGTTAAGGTTAAGGTTGCTATTAGGATTTGGGTCAGGGTTGAAATTGAAATTAGGCTTAGGTTATTAAAGGATGAAGGTTTAACATGCAGTGGTGAGGTTATGGTTTGTGGTTTGGAAATGAATGTAGTTACTGGAAGGTTCTCATGATTTCAGTCCATGAGAGAAAAGTAGAAAAGGATAAGCCACTGTATGGACACCTGCATGTACTCTGTGTGTATTTTATGTATGAGAGAAAGAGAGAAAAATAGACTTAGTATTTACACAAGATACAGAGAGAGATTTACACACTTTTAATCATATGTTCTCTTTGAAGCTGAGTATCTGCTCTAATTTAGCACTTGACCTGACTTGTGCATGACACATGGCCGATATGCAGCATCTGTAATAATATCTAGCGTAATCCATCATAATGTAATTCATTGCTACAACAATATAGCTGCACTGCACTACTTAGACACTCAAACTACCAGTCTGTGAGCTGATGGTACTTCATTACCCTGAAAGTTGCCTGTGAGCCAACGCTTCTTAACCCTAACCATAACCATAAACCTCAAAATAACCATAGCCTGGGAGGCAGCGCAGCATTGCAAGCAACATTTAGGGCAAAAAACAAACAAACAAAAAAAATAAAAATTAAAATAAAAAAAAAAAAACAACAGAGAGGGAGCCACTGCAACTGCAGTCACACTCTAGGCTGAAGCTAACAGTGACACTGACTGTGTAAAGCCTGCTGCAAGTTCCCACAGTGTGGTCTGGTGATCTCTGGGGGTCCTAATGCATTCTTGTAACTGTGCTTCCATCAACCCTTTTTTATGCAAATTTGCTGCATAAAAAAATACTTGACGGAAATGACAAAGTTTATACACTGTGATAACTTGTGATGGAAGCGCATTTGCTGAATAAAAAACAGGACATGTTTTTAGGATTTGTATAGGATTTTTTAGGATTTAATCGCATGACCTTTGACCTCTGACCTCAGACAGCCAGAGCTGCTGTCATGGCAGGTACAGGCGGCCGATATGCATCTTCCTTTGTCTTCTATGCAGTGAATGGAACAGTGATATTAGACGGGAAACAGCGGCGCAGTGCAGCTGTAATTATATCTATGTTGATAGATTCTGCTCATCTTTGCAAAACCAGGTGCAGCCAGGTAGCTAGCCAACAAACTGGTTGCCTATAGCAACAATCAGGTGATGACATTGTAGTAGCTTTATTTGCTTCAATAGATGTTATGGACCTTAATTTACTTGATTTTTTGCAGCATTTAATTATGTGCATGCAATTAATTTGAATGTTTTACGGAAACGCAGCTCATTTGGGCGATCTGTGATATGAAAACATCACTGGCCTACTGTATGTATCAGAAAGTGTTGACTACTTGTGTGTATCAGCACTGACTACACTCAGTCAAATGGCTTTTACTGCAGATGAAATTTACTTAGCCAATACAGATGACCCTGATCCTTGTTTATAGCATCAGGACAGTGCTGTCACTCTGTTCTCTGTTGTCGGGCCTTAAACAGTGGTCACGGTTCAGTGGCCTGACCCAGACAGCCATGTAGCTAAGCCAAACAGCTTCGGTTAGGGTACACTGCTAATGCTGTTTACGTTCAACATGCTGGGCTGGGACCAAAACCACTCTACAACGTTGTGGTGAATGGGGTTACTGGGACTCGGCTGGAATGCAATGGGTATGCGCGGCGATGGGATGACCCTGTTTCGACCTGTGACTGAATAATGTGACAGCGGATGGGGAAATATTAAATGTTTGTAGGGTGGAGAGAGGAACTGAGGGAGGGGTCGTGGAACGCATGCAGAAAACTGAAAATGAAGAAGCCAAACAACCAGCCTGACGGCAATTTAAACCAGAGAGAGAATAACAAACAATAGGGATATACTTTGAGACAGAACATAGACAGCATAGGAGTGTATGCAATAATAACAATAACAATAACTGAAAAAAAAAATCATGGGTTTGATCACTGCAACATGAAAATAGTCTGCGGCGGTGCCCCTGAGTTCGACATGGGACCCTCACCTCCTCGCTCGTTGTGCGTCATGTTGTCAACCTGAACTGCACTGAACTGAAATTGTCAGCCTGTGTGTGTCTGCCACTCGTGTGTGAGAGTGTGACTGACCGTGGTGCATGAAGCCGTTGTTGCAGAGTCCCACCCCCAGCGTCACAGCGTCCTCGCGGGTCGAGCAGTCTCCCTGGGAAACCAAAGCAATGACGCACACAGTCAGTCAGACACAAAGCTTGTTTACACCTCCACACACAGCAGATAACGGCACCGCTGGCCTGATGTGAGTGTTTGTGTGTGTGTGTGTGTGTGTGTGTGTGTGTGTAGAGTGAAGATGGGGAATGCGTGAGCCTGCATGTGTAATAGTTACTACCCATGTTAGAGGTTGCATGTGTGTACACATGACAAACAAAAACAGAGATCATGAAATAGAGAAGAGAGGAAGGGGAGACAAAATAAAACATGTACAAAACAAAAAAGATAGAAAGAAAGCAGAATGATGAAAGAGTGGATCATCACAGGGATGGAGAAGTACCAAAATATCCTCATCAAAACTGACATTAGTGTATGCACTTAATCGGGTTAAAAATATGTCTACCCAGCTGTTGGTAGGTTCATAATTTCAAATGCATCCTGTGTAGCCAAGCTTTGTTCAAACCCACAGAACTTTATTTTAAATTCTAGTGGAGAGGTTTCCAAAGATCACAAATAAGTCTTACTGAATTACAGAGAAATGCATATAAATGATGCAAAAGACATGTAGACATTTTCTATCTGATGTAATTCTGCAGCCATAAAACAATGGCATCGTGGCTTTGAATATTTCACTCAATATAAGTGTGATGAAGCTGCAACCAGCAGATATAACAATATGTATGCGACATTATCCTACAATATGAAAAATGTTTTTTCTAATGAATCTACTTAAGGGGGAATTTAAGAGAAAATCAAAGTTGAGGGGGTTAAAATGCATTTAGATTAAATTTAATGCGTTACAGGAGTCCCTTACAATCTTTTATGATCAGTTACATAAAAGCTACTGTACTGTAATGAGAATTAATGTAATTTGGTGGCTTGCGTGTCACTTCATGGGTACAACAGGTGAAAGTATCACAATCATTTTACCTGTGAGAGAAGCCAATCCACCAGCTTGCTAGCAGGCACCACAGATTTAAAGGTTTTCAGATGGTGGTCTCTGTCCCTGAAAGGAACAACAACAGGGTTCACAACATGCTGTGGCTGTCACAGCAATGTGCACAGTGCATGCAAAAAAACAAAGTCAGCAAGTTCACGCACGGCACATGTTGAAAAGAGGCCACAACATCTCAGTGGTTAACGGCACCAGTTGAAACTGAC
>OMKZ01029684.1:2756-15348 GCA_900302535.1 Neoniphon sammara
ATATAGAGAAGCAGGAGGTGAACACAATAATGCAACGCAGCCCTAGACATAATACACACACACACACACACACACACACACACACATATTTGCATGTGAGCACACTAAACAAAAGAATGCACACACTTAGAAATTAGCACTCGCTAAGTGCCAGTGAACTGTCTGTGCTGGAGAAATCAATAACCTTACGTGACATTTCAGTGTCTTGGTTTTATGCGTTCTGTTAAAGTTGTCTGTTCTGTGTCTTTGTCCTTGCTGGCCACCGTACACTCTATGTGACAGTGAGCAAATCCAGTCAAAGCAAAACATTGACCCTGTATCCAACTAGCTGTTGATTGAGGTGAACTTGCCTGTTAGGTTGCTCTATTAATTGATCAGTTGGCTGGACTGATTCATCAGGCCGATATCTGAAATAATCACATCAGCCAATAACCGTGCCCACATGGCGTTTAACAAAAACTTAAGCACTTTCCCCTGAGGTCAATTCTGCAAGTGTCAACTGATTTAAAAAATATATATTTTATGATTTTTATTTTCAATCAATTTTTTGTTTGATGCATTTGTTGAATCAAAACACTAAGAGTGCAGATCTACTAAAGAAAAGAAGATACATTTTTGTCTCATTTATTAGGAAATTGTTGTATTTTATCACATGCAATAAAAGGAAAAAAAACAGCATTATAATGGTCATCAGCTTCCCTGCTCTCTAAATATCAGCATCAGCTTAGAAAAACCTTTATCAGTCAACCACTACACTACACTAATCAGCGCTGTCCCGTTTCTTCACTGTCTGCATGGTAAACCAGCCTGATGTTACTTTAGGATTAATACAAAACTGTCAAACGTCTCATCACGAATTACAAATGTGATTCAATGTCTAAGTACACGAGAAAATGTTTAATTTTAAACTCTAAATCTGCTCATGCTTTCTGGATGTCTCACACAGCCCCTGACATGGCTCTGGTAAACACATTTCTCTCTCTCTCAGTTTTCCAGCCCGTCACTTTGGGAAGCTGTACGGCCTGGTGATGTGTCTGTCTGCCATCATCTCTCTGCTCCAGTACCCCTGTTTTGCCCTGGTCAAAGGAGCCTTGGATGGAGACCCCCTTTATGTAAGTGTCCTCCACATAGGCCGCGGGTTTGGGGGGGGTTCTGAGCGGCTGGGATCCTGTCAGGAGAAATCTGGTATGTCAAGATTATTTTAGCTACTGTTTGCCTGTCGGCTAAATCAGAATCAATGAAGATGCACAGCAGTTCATTTTCCCCTTGATTTCTATCAGGCTGTAGTACAGATTATTGGCCTGTTTGAACGTGATGCGTCATCCTTGCAGTCAATCTTGGGGCTTCACACACTCTTGATTGGTTGATTTGATGCAAACCTGGTTGGCAAGTAAACGTTTGGGATCTATTGGGCGCTGTTCTTGTGTTTGGTTGTTTTTGATTCATACCTTGGTCATTATATTAAGTCAAAGTCATCAGCCACAGTTGGGGTCATTTCATTGTCAACTTACTCGTTCCAAAATGACCATCAAAAATTCAACTGACACACAATGACAGCTTTCACTCTCAGTAATTTTGTTAAAGGTATATTATGACATTTTTTGGGTAGAAGATTTGTTTTTTGAATGAAGAAAATCTACCTCCTGACTCTGAATGAATTTTCTTGTTTTGATCTGTTGCAGGTGGATATTGCTCTGACTCTTCTCACTCTGCTGGTGTTTATCCATCCTGTCTACATCTTCATCCACTGCAGGAGAGTGGCCCGCCAGCGAAAGGACACCGAGGCTGTAGCTACTGTCAGTTCCACAATGCCCAAAGCCAGGCTATAAAGGGGTGGTCTTAAAACACAAAATATACTATGCCTGGATGTCAGTTTTTTTTACAGCTTGGAAAATTATTTTGTTGGAAAAAGACACTTTTCAATGGTCTTGCTCATGTCAAAAGGGATGGAAAAAAGTTTGTTTTTCTTTTTTTTATGTGTTTTGAATAAGCAATAAATTAAGGATTACAGGGTTTTGTATAACTTTTTTATGTACAATCTTTTATGTACAAATATGGTACAATTTAAAATTTTTAACACTTGTAAAAATAGTAATACATTGTATGTGCTTTGTGTATTATCCAAAATATATTCTCATAGTTTTCAAAAAATAAAAAATCAAATATGTCCTTTGCCTTTGACTGGTCAGTTTCATTCAAGAAAACATACAACAATCAGGGTTGTAGTGATAGTTGATGTGGTCAGTATACTAAGTAGGGGGACCGATTACTGAGGAGGAAGTGGTTATACTTTCCTATTAGGGGTATAATGATGTAAACAAAAATGAACAAGTAGAGCCTCTTGTTATTAATAACTTTTATCTCAGGCATGATCCTTCAATCATGATTGTACCAAAGTAGTCACGTGCAGTTGGAAGAAAATAAAATAGGTGTGATGTGTAATATTTTCAAAAGCCCTAACTTTACATGGAATAATAATTTTGTGATTTACGTTATAGTTGTTAAAAATTAATTGTGAAATGACTTTTGTTACATTAGTGACCCAATGATAGTTCAACAGTGGCAGCAGTGGGTTGGTTGTAGCTAGGAACAGTCTCAAGTAGCTGTTTCTGGGACAAAATCTCAAGTCAAAGCATCAAAAAATAAAATGTCCTCTTATTCATGTCTGTCCAGCACTCTGCTGACAAGGCTGATACTGGTCAGTACAGTGCATGACTGTGCAAGTTTCCACTTGTTAGATTGCAGTGGATATACATACACTGACATATATAGTCAAATGAACAGATGAATAGACAAAATTTTCTGTACATATTTTATTAAAAAAACCTGTCCATCAGGCATTTTTTTTTACAACAGGATGACATGAAGAAAAAAACTTCTACAGACTGCATATATGTTTATGCAATGGCTATGAGAGCATCATAGTCTAAGACAGCACTGATACATTATTAAGGCTGCACAATGTAGTATTGAAAAAACAACACACTGATTAGCAAATGTTGATAGAAGTATTTCAGTATTTATGAGTCCAAAAAGGCTGTCTATGGGAAAATAATAAAGATATAAACGAAAAGGAGCAAAAAATAACTTTTCTGTCATTTCTGCAAACCAATATTAGCAGACAGTAGAAGACAATTCTTTATATTTGGGCCACCACAAGCAGTTACTTTTCATCTTTAGTTTTCTTTAGACCCTATTTTCATCTGACAACACTCAAACCATTCCACAATGAAGGTTTATTACAACCTTACTAACACATCAAAAGTTTACATTTTCTCCCTATAAATCAGACAGCAGCATTAAGAAAGCTAATATCTAGTCTTTGGGGTTTTCTTTGATAATTTTATTGTTGATTCATTATGGATATACAACAGTATTATAAGAGAAAGCACCTCATCGCAGTAGTTTTATACAGTATTTCCATGTAGAGGATCATTTTAATCTCCATTTTGGACAGACGTGACCTACAAGCACAGTATAGAGTTAACTTTAATGTATTTATTACCATTCAGCATTCAGAATGACAAAAAAACAAACAAACAAAAAAATCATCCACCTACTGTAGGACAAGAGGTAAGGCATTAGGTGGTGCAAGGTACTTCATTCACACTAAAGACAGTTAACATGTGGGACAGCAGTACAAAAGTCCAGACTAAGATAATGTACATTTTACTCCTGAGAAAGTAGAGAACATACAAGATGATGCTCTCTGAACTTAAGTCTAGTTGAACAAACATTGTCAAAAGCACAGAAATATTATGAAAACCTTGCAAAATGAGGGCATTTTGCTGGTCCTTATTTTTTCAAGGGGCTAATTAGGTTAGGGCTTGGGTTTAGGGTAGGCATGTAGCTAAATGGATACAAGATTGCCCTCTTGCTATATTGCCCAACCTTTAAGGAATATTAGCAAAGATCCCAGTCAATTTTTTGTCTTGAATTGTTGGTGTAGGTTGGAGTTAAAACCAAAGTGATCTCAAAGCCAAACCATGATGCAAACCAAAGTGTTGCCTCAAAACTGAGGTAACAAACCAAACTGCATAAACGGTGAACCGTTACACCCTTAGTTTAGGGTTTGGGTTAGATTTTGGATTAGGAGGAGGGTTAGGGTTAGACGTAGCTGAGCAGGTTGAGGTTATGGTTTAAGGAATGAATGTAGTCAACAGAAAGTCCTTACTAGCACAGTAATACAAATCTGTGCGTTTTTAAGGGGTGTTCTCGAGTCCGCTTTTAGAACTTGTCATCGTTCCTAAGCACAGTTTGCCCAATGTCAGTGTGGTTGTGATGTAGAAACAAGATCACATCCAAACTCTCAGGCGGAATGTTGGCCCTCTTCCTGTATGTGGCCCCTCCTCCTTCCTGCACAAAGTCCTGTGCAGCGCTACCTGCCACTGCTGGGGCAGCCAGGTAGGCCCGCGCTACTGTGGCCAGCAGCGGAAACTGCCCAGCTTTAGTCCTCCACCACTGCAGGGGCTCCACTCCCAGTGAAGCCCCCTTGTCCGCTCTGAAGACAGACATCTCCATGTCCACCGACTCCTCCACAGAGCTCTGCCTGCTCTGTGGGGCGGAGCAGAACAAGTCTCCAAGTAGGAACTCCATACCAGAGAGCCCTCCCTGAGAGCCCGGGCTCCCCAACTCGTTTTCATCTGCCTCCCCTGCGTCGCTTTCCTCGTCTTCCGCATCGTCAAGCTCTCTGAAGTTGATGGGGGGGGTGTCTTTAAGCCGTTTGCTCCGGCGCAGGAAGTCACTCTCTGACTCTGGTGACAGTGGGGAGGGGCTTCTCTTGTGCTGGCTTTGCTTCTTAGCTTGGCTCCGCCTCTTGTCCTCCTTCACTATCCTGACTGCCTCTTTCTTCAGCCATTCAAAAGTGGCTATCTGCTCCTTGAAAATGATCAGACCGATTACAGATTAATTTGTAAAATTGTTAAGAGTGATTACAACATCTCCCTTGCTTGAGGCACTATAAAACCTATCCATAGAGACTAGTAGAGGCCACAAAGACACAGTAACAGAGGGATTTCTGAACAATGGACTAGACATTAAGAGGAAACATCTTTGATCAACGTCCTGGCCCATGACACAATAAGGGATATGAGCACAAACACATAAAAGAAATAAGCAGAAAAACAGTAATCCCTCGGTAACAATTAATAATAAGAACTGGAATTCCTAAACTTTACGTAAATTTAATGAAGGCTTCCATCCAATGAGCACCCTGAAAGAAACACTTGTGGCTTGTGGCCATACACAAGTTTGTAAATTAACATACTAGCACTGATCCAGTTGTGGGGTCTCCCTAGCCTTTCTTAGATTTGTTACTTACCTTCATTTCCATGAATCCCAGCCCGTGGAACTGGGGGTCAAGGGAACATGCCACACACAGTGCCCTGTTAACAACAGGGTTGTCATAGGAACTTGCCAAGTTCCGCCTCATCATCCTCTTCACCTCCTTCAAGATGGCTGATGAATCTCCTGATCGAGGTTTAAGGTGACGGGAGAGAAGGCCAGTGAGGATGGGCTTGATCAGGGAGAGACGGGGGAAGGCCTCCTTGGTGAGGGTTCGACAAGCCACGTCCAAAGGTCTAAGGACCAAGCAAAGTTCCTCTATAACCTTCCAGTCAGAACGCATAGGAGCCACAGGACCAGCTAATGATGTGTTGGTGGTGGCGTTTGTGTATGAGTTGACAGATGATCTGGACTCTGAAGCAGTGGGATCGCCAGGGTCCTCTTTAATTAAGGTCTCACCTTTTATCTCCCTTACAATATCAGAGATCAGGCTTCGATGTTTTACAAGGGTGTTTAACAGATCGTACAGCTTATTCCAGCTTGGCCGGCTGTGAGCCCATGACTTCAGCTCAGCCTGTTCGTGCCTTGGCATGGTTTGCAACAGGCTCTGCATGTGGTGTTGAGATTTGTTTTGAGTGAACATGGTTGCAAGAACAGTCTGAAACAGGCTGAGGGTCTTGGAGATGACAGGGTGCAACATCACTTCCTCAATGCAGCCTTGCACCGCACTTAAGAAGCATGGGATTGATGGCAGCCCTTCACTAGAAGAATGACCATGTTCTAGACCATGTAGTTCATCAGAAGATACTGAGTCCTCCCTCTCGAGAAATGTTGTTGAGTTAGGGTGAGGGCCACTTCCTGTGGTCTCCCCACTTTTCTCAACTGTTAACCCCAACCGTATCTTTTCCCTCCCCTCCCCTCCCAGCAAGACTAGATTGGGCTGGGAGATGCCCCACTCCTGGGCCATAACTTTCACTTGGGCCTCCACTGCTCCCAAACTGTGGTCTCCTGCCCCAGTCTCTGCCACTCTCTGAGTTGTCAGGGCCAAGTTATGAAAAGTAAAGTTAGTATCAATGTAATGTGCCCAGAGCGTGACGTACCTCTCAGTGCCACCCTGCCATTTGTGGAACCAAACGTCTACACTCAAAGTGACAAAGTGAGGAACTTCACTCCGAGGACCGGGGGGTCGGCCACGTCTTCTAGGTTCAAACTCAATGGGAGCAGTGTAGTCAGAAATGTCCTCATCCTCCTCACTCCCCCCTTTCCTCCGCAACAGTTGAGCCAACCTCTTCTTGCCTTTGATGTGGTTTTCTTTCAGCAGGCTCTCCAGCAGGGAAGCGGAGGGCAGGTCCTTGTAGGAGGGCAGCAGGGTGTGGATCAGTTGTTTGAAGCCCTCCCCATCTGCCAGAGCTGGGGGCTGGAGGTCTGCGATGATAAAGCTGGCAATGGCGTCAGTCACTTGAGTTGCCATGATGTGTGGGAGCATGCTGACCAGACCACTGGTGAGGATCTGTCCCTGTGGTCTTGGACCTGTTCACAAATGGTACAAATACTCAATGAGCAGCATGCCAAGACATTTTCTGCAGAGCTAGTTCAAGCTGTAACGCAAATTTGCACAATAAGGCCACATGTAAGGTTGGGTATCGTTTCAATTTTATTGATTCCAGTAGTGATTCCAATTCTGCTTATCAAATCAGGTTCTTATCGAATCCTGATTTCAATCAGGTGTACAAACATGTAGTCGAGTAAACGAGTACTTGTCAAGCAGACCATAAACTTTTACAAAAAAATCTAATGGAAAATCATTTTGTATAAATTTTCTCCCCAACACTGTATAAAGTATATTATATGATTTATAAGTCTGTATATTACGGATATGTATTCTCACAAATTTATGGAACAGGGGATGTTAAATAAAGCCTACAAGTTTGCACAATCATCCATTGTTGTTTCCACTTTGGCTGTTGTGTTTCGTCACTATGCTCTACCCAAACGCATTTTTTCACGCCTATCTTCTGACGCTTTTCTACACGCACTACGGGCGTCTAGATTCTTGCGTCAAAGGGCCACTGACCAACCCAGCAGGCTTCAAAATTGGTTTAATTAGGTCTACTTCATATTATCAGAAACGTTATATAGGCAGAGGTGAAAGTAGGTCAGTATGGTCCAGTGCTCCATACTGCAGTGCTGGTACACAGTACCGGCAACAGGGGAAAACTGCTGCCTGCCATAAGTCCACTGTATCTTAAGGGGCTGATATACTTAAACACGGGTGCGCACGCAGACAGCTGCGGACGAGCTCACGGACACCGGACGCGCACACGGATCTGTTATACTAGAATTTGGCAGTCAGGCAGAAGGGACACGCTTCACCAGAAGAGCTTCCCACTACCACAATGAAACACAAAGCCCTTAATATGCCCTTAGTTTTCCTTTAATCCGCACACAGAACGCCTTAATTTTAAAGGTCAAGTTAAATTAAGGGATCCTGTTCCTAGTGAGTGTTAAATGAAGATTGAATGGCTTTCACACATCTGCCTTGCAGATACTTTGACTTTTATCTGCACCTCCACGTCTCTTCCCACTGCCTGGGCGATTTCTCTCCACGAATTTGCATACACTGGATTGTGTCTATTCTTCAGAGATAAAATGTGAGTATAGGCTGACCTCCTGTAGCATGCGCAGTGGCGAGCGTACAGTCCGCGCGGTCACAATCTGGCTGCACAGCGGACGTCCGCTACCTGTCCGCCCGGACATCAGGCTATAACCTGTTTGCCCCGGGTTCCAATGTGTTTGTGTCCAGCACAGATCTGTGGGCTTCTAATCCGTGCTGGAGAGAAGTCGATGCCTTTCTAAAACTGTTGAGTTTTCAGATGATCGCTGCTCGATGACTGAATTGATCTAACGCTGGCTACTGTTAACTTTTCTTGTGGCTGCGTGTGATATCGAGTGCTTTCGGTTTTTGGCAGCCAGTCGTTTCTTGCAAAAATCTCCCAAGTAAACTGACAGACAAAATAAATCATGATGTTTCATGATCAGTTTTTCAGTTTTATTCCAACAATGTGGACAGCAGGCCAAACAAGCGATGCGATTTCCACGGGTTGTTGCCTGTCCTTGACAAGACTGCGCGCATCTCTAACCTACTTCCTAAACACACCAAAGAGTGCGTTTGATTTATTCTTCCTACTTTTGCAAAATGTGTGGCCTACCTGAATCATAATAATAATAATAATAATAATAATGATGATGATGATGATGATGATGATGATGATGGTGATAATAATATAGACATTAAGCCAAGTCATAGATATAGGCTATGGTAGTAAAATAATAAAGCAGAAAAGTAGCTGTGGTCCGTAGAAGCGTTAACAAAAAAAAAAAAAAAAAAAAAAAAAAATTACACGAGTACTCCCTGGGGAATTGGCACATGTATTCGATTAGAAAAAAATGCTACACGTTTGCACCCCTAAATTTAATTACAATATTTTTTTAGAGAGATGAAAAGAACAAATACTTGAAAAACAAAAATTAGCCTACCTTTACCTGAGCGCTGGTTGCTATTGCTAGCGCTAACGTTAGCTGTATCTGGGGCGTTATTGTGGCTGGGAGACCGCAACGCATCCAACACTGTGCATTCCTTCAGTTTCACGTCGTGTTGAAGTAATAAATGCTTCGCCATGTTGGAAGTGCTGCCTCCCTTGCACGAAATAAATTTACCGCATGTGTTACATTTTGCTGCGTCCTTGTCTTTTTTCGTAAACTTTAGCCACACTTTGGAGCGTTGCCTTCTGTCCGCCATGGTCCAGGATTTAAACAGAAGTGTCTTTTCTTACCAAAGACCAGCCTCTTACATGCTTTGTTGACGTACCACTCAACATATCACGTGACAATAAGCCAGCGGCGCAGGTCCTGACAGTTCACTTGTATCAGGAGCGTGCCTGAAATACACTACTCACAAAAAGTTAGGGATATTCGGCTTTCGGATGAAATTTATGGTAAATGTAAAAAGTTCATGCTAAAGTGGTATTATATCATGAAAGTGTGGCATTTAAGTAGAAGCATGCAATGGTAATTTCTTCATCTCAAACAATTTATTGAAACAAAAGCTAACAGTGGTGGGTATACCACAACAAAAAATGTCATTGTCTCAATGACTTGTCATGTGTCCTTGAGCATCAATTACAGCTTGACGAAGTATGTCTCATGTTGTTCACAAGTCGACTTATTGTCTGATGAGGCATGGCATTCCCCTCTTCTTGAAAGGCTGCCCTCAGGTCACTGAGGTTCTGGGGTGCGGGGTTACGACCCTCTACACGACAACACAGCTGATCCCATAGGTTTTTTATTTTTGTGAGCAGTGTATGCGAAAGTTAGCAGATTCGAAATGCACGTGTCTGAACGAATCCAAAGTTCTTGTAAATAAATAAATAAATAAATAGTACACAAAATAACCATAAATAAATGCTGACAGCACAAATAGAATAAAAACACATTAGGCCTAAAATTTTGACAGCTAAGGGGCAGTTTTAACACAGTAGAGACAATTACATAAAAATAGCCAAGAAAAATGTGTTTTAAGACTTGATTTATAAGAGTAAATTTTTTTAAATGATTGATGGCTGTAGTTATTATCCGTTGATTTTAAGCTAGACTTTAAGAAGGCTAAAAGACCCTGCAGTCTGGCTCATAACTGTCCTCAAACATTATGTATTAGCAAGATGAAACTGAGCACAAATCACAGGTTCACACTATTATTTAAAAATTGTCATTATTACTTATGATATAAATTCCAAAATGTGGCCACAGCTTCCTCTGCATCATTTCTCTACATAGGTCATAAAATGTTCAAAGAAACTGTGTAGCAGAGAGAAAATGAGATGCCCATCATTGCCCATTTTGCCAGTTTGAATAATAAAGTACCATTTATTAAAATTAGATTATTCCAACAACTTCACTAGGGATTCTGCACAACCTCAGAAAGCTGTTAAAAAGTTTTTCTTTTTTTAAAATTACATCGTCTTTCAGTTTGGAAATTATGGTAGTGAAAATATAAACTTTTATATTTATTAATTTTGAAGGAAGTACAAAGCAATAGTTACCAGGAGTCAGAGGACATCGTTCCTTGCCGCTGTCACGCAGTCTGATGTGGTGCTTGGTACTCAAGTGGTTCTGGATGTCGGTGGCTCCTCCACCACAGCCCACACGCTCCCCACATAACTTACACACTGCAGTACTCCGGTCCAGAGGCCGCCCAGTTGGGTCCGGCTCAAACCCAAAGAAGTGCCAGGGGCTGTTTCGGTTGGCTTTAGGGTAGCTCAGAAGCTTCTCAGTTCCAGGAATAAAATCATACTTTTCTACTTGATAAGAACCAGGGGACGGGAACGCGACCAGGGACGAGGAGATAGATGCAGAAGCAGAAATCGGACCTGAATCACTAGCTGCATCCGGATTCGACATGGTCGTCACATCACTGATGATGGGCATGGGACTCTGTGATTGGCTGTTGTCTGACCAAAGGGAGGAGCTGCTGGGCTCTGGGAGGGTGACCACTTGTATGTCCTGGAGGATCCGCAGGATCATCTCCTTGTCTCCAAGTTCACATTTCATACTCTCACCTGTATCCAAAAGAGGGAAACAGAGAGTGTGTCAGTTTAACCGAACTAATTTATAACTTTTTGAGACCATTGTTAAAAATATAAAAATGAAAAAAAAAAGAAGAAACAAATACAAAGAGCAATACGGATCTGCAAATCTGTGTTACAATTTTGCAAGTAGAGTTGCACAGCCATAATAAATAAATAAATTAATTAATTTCAGATGTCTGAAATTTATTATTGGTCTTTGGAGGCCTTAATCTTTTAATGCCTTTAATTCTGGTAGTTCATTTCAAAATGTATCTATAGCCTACAAATCTAGTTGAATGTCTGCTAATCCCTAACATCAGCATCTAAATATTTTCATTGAAATCTTCATTTATCTCTCATTTCACATTTACATTTTTTTATTTGCTGAACAAGAAATTATGTAGAAAAAACTGTTTTCATGTATGTTGTATTGTATTTTAAATACATAAATAAAATAAATACATGCTGTAATATTACAAATATGTACCAGTCCATGTTTCAGCAGAGTGGGACAAGACCAGTCTTCACAGAACTCACCTATCCCTAGGCCCAGCAGAGCTGCATAGTCCTTGCTGATCCAGACCTTGAGTTCTGCTCCCTCTGGGATGGGCTGGGACACTCTGTAGTAGATGTGACGGTAAAACTGGAACACAACCAGGTTGTGTTCCTCCTCACTGTTAGCATATGTCACATATCTGAAACACAAGGCAGACTGAACATGCATAACTGTAGCTAACAGAATAAGAGCTGAGCTCTAGGTAGTAATGCCATGAACAACAATAAGATATACAGAGCCAATGCAAATATGTCAGACAGCATTTTGAACAAAGCAAGTCAAATGACATTTACACTACACTGTAAAAGAGGGAGATAATCAAAAACGTCATATTAAAGACAGAGACACCACTTGAATCAATAAAAACCACCCACCTCATCCAGTTAGATTTATTTTCATCAGAAGCATCTACATAGAAGAAAGCAGCATCATCCCTGATCTGGAAATGAGAGCAATTTCTATTATAAAAATTTTTATGAAATGCTTCAAATACAGTGCCCTCCAAAATATTTCATCCCTAAATCAGAGTTACTATGAAACATTTCTCTTGTAATGCAATAATCAGTAACCAATAACTATGTGTGATCGATTATATCTCAAGAATAAAATCCTTGCAAGGAACTCTGCACATACTTTGCCACAATATAAAAGCATTACAGACTGACACGGTAATGTGTACAATTTTTACTGCCCCACTGCACAAAATGACCATAATATATCTGCATCAAGGGTTACTGATCAATACCAATGACTTGACAATTACTTTACCAGCTGCTGAGGTAAGTCTTTACAAAACTTTCTGACCTGGTCCTAAACTTTCCTGCAGGTTGAATGATCTCTCTCTCTCTCTCTCTCTTTCTCTCTCTCTAATATTTGACACAAAACTAGTAACACAACAAAGTCTTTGCAAAAACTGTCTCTTTGTTGGGATTAATTGCAACATGATCCTGACTTTAACCAAATGCTACGTTGTTCTGTCCAGATTCATCTACTCACAGCCCAAGCATATTTGAAGTTGTTCTGCAGTTGTCCTCTGGACACTTCTCCTACAAATGGTCCAAACATCAAGCCCTGCTGAAGTTGACACTTGGCGTATACTTTAATCACTGCTATCTGCTCCTCACTGGAG
>OMKZ01029716.1:0-10591 GCA_900302535.1 Neoniphon sammara
TTTGAGGTGAGGGAACACACACACACACACACACACACACACATACACACACACACACACACACACACACACAGACGCAGACAGTTTCACATCCTCTCTCTGGCTGACTGGTAAATGCTGGTATCATTCTTTATTTATAAGTTTATAATTATCATGACTAGTAACTGTCAGAAATTATGCACAGACCAACCATATTATCAACAACAATAACAATGTCATGCAGTTAGGGCTGAATGGTATATTAATATTATATAAATATCATTATATGAAACTAGATATTGTCTGTGATTTTAAATAATACTGTGGTATGACATAAGCGTTGTTTTTTCCTGGTTTTACAGTAAAGGCTGCATTACAGCCTACACGGGACTTTTCTGAACTTACTAAACTGTTCTGCTATTTGCCTCTGCCTGCTTGGTCATCATATCCACATTACTAATGAGTTTTTATCAGGAATCTTTTGTGTAAATATATTATGAAAACATTAATAGTCATTGCTACAATATCGTCACAATATCTACGTCGCAGTATTCAAAGATATTGTAATATTTGATTTCCTAGTCCATATCACTCAGTCCTACACGCAATACAATCTTACTTCCTACAGTATGACAAAATGAAACAAACAGGAAGTCCAGTCAGTTGCAAACACACAAACAAGAAACATATAAACAGTTATCTGTATTCCGTATCATCATTGATAAACAGCTACTGACACAGATGTCAGTACATACACAACAAAACACACACATAAAAGATTATAGACAACAGACAAGAAAAAAAAACAGGCAGACATAAAGACAGACAGGAGGACAAATAGGAAGCTATGTCACATGATTTGCATATACAGACATCATGGTGCTCTGTGGAGTGTGTTTCCCTCTACAGAGATTTTATTTCTGTGATCCCTTGTGACTAGAACGGCTCAATCAATGACTTTGCTCAGCAATGGGCTGTGATGAGCCTGACTTACTCATACACACACACACACACACACACACACACACACACACACACACACACACACACAAAATATATCAACACATGCACAAACACACATCTGGTTTGAGGCAGGAAAAACCGCGCCACCAGTATCAGGAGGTCCTATATTAAGAACAGCCAAAAATTGACAGACCTAACCACCACTAACTGAAACTTTCTTCACTCCAAACCACAGTGGCTTCAGTTGAATCTTATACACAGTGGGTATACACACGGAGACACACACGCACACACACACACACACTCACCTGTCTGACCAGCAGACATTCAGCCTGTAGCTCTGCTCCCTCAGGAACGGTGGAGTTGAGAGTCCGTCTCTCCTGAGGCACCGTGGAAACCTGCAGAGGAAAAGAGAGAGAGGAGGGGCTGTTAACATGACCAGAATATCACCAGATAAATAGGTGAGAGTCTAATAAAAATGTGCATAATACTTGCATTAGGCTTATTAGGAAAATATTGGGATGATGAGGCAGGGTGTGCAAAAAGATGTACAGTAAATTCACACAATAACTCATTATTCTTTGCTTCTTGACTGCGTTGATTCCAGTGAAGCTGAACTGCTTTGGCCCTTTGAAGTCCAGTCCTTAAATATATATCCCCTTCCCGAGCACTGATTGGACTGATTAGACCTATCGCCATTAATCTAGCTTATGAAACATTCAGAACTAATTATATACTATATTGGATGATCCATCTTATAGAAAACCAACATTCAGTCTTTAAGCTGGATGTTCATATTCAGGCAGAATTATAGAAACATCCTTCCAAGCGATAGCACAGAGCGGCAGTGAAAATATGTCTGCAATAATGATTTGGGTCCATGACCACTGACTTTAGCTTTGATTTATACAACCAATCAGCTGGCGAGAACGCTGAGCTCACAGCCCAACTGGCAAAGCAGCAGCTCTGGTGAATTTTGCATTAGCAATCCTCCGCCAAGCCGTTTTCGCTGTCAACTGAAGAAACTGACTGTAGGCTGCATAGACAAAGTATATCAGAGCAGATTGCTTTGTGGCCAGAAAGAACTTGGAACCGGTAGAGTCATGCATTAAAACATCAACTCTGGGGTCCACAGACAGACGACTGCCTTTACCACAAGCAACCAATTAGACCATCTTAATGTGCAGTGGATCTCTGTCTGCAGGAACACATTTGCACAGTAATGAAGGCACTAATGAACAAAGAGCTGAGAGGAGCTGAAAAGCATAAATTGCTGGATGTAATGAAAAGACCACAATGCAAAACATGCATGGTTAAGTGTCAATAAGCGTGTCATGGTGGGATTGGGGCTGGAGTGTTTGTTTGTACTGGCAAACATCCATTTATGTGTCGGTTTTAATGATGCTACATGTAGCATTATTTAACATCAGTCTATTACGGCCAAATTAATTGTGGTGCCTTGGTATAATAACCGTAAACGAATGACACCATGGCTGCATGTTTTGGCAGTGTCTATGTCATGCCGGTTGTATTGTTAGTGGTAGTTTTTGTCAAATTTCCCATCAAGCCCATTGCTTACAGTAACAAACAGGATCCTTGCTTCTTTGGTTACAATTTTTCTGTTTCACTTTGTGAGAGAATACAAATGTTGGAAGTGATTTTTCACTCGCTCCACCATCTGTAAGAAACTTGGCTCAATTTCTATGAGTATGGGAAGAATACCAGCCCTTTCCTGAATTTTATCGTAACATAATTTCCCTTGTGCCGTAAAACAATCTTGCACATTTTCCACCAGCTCTGACACGGTGACACATAATGTAAAATGTGGTGTAGAGAACAGCTACACATTGCCGATCTTCACGGGGATGGTCTTGCTTGCTTTCAGTAACTAAGCTGATCGCTCAAAATTAATGTTGGAGTGGTTTATTGATATGAAAATATTACACATAGCTCTTATGTGCTTCCCCTACATACAAACACACACACTCTCTGTCTTACCGAGAAGTCACTTTCAGGGAAGAGGAGCAGGTCTCTGAGAGGATCTTCTTTCAGTTCGTCTCCCAGTTCAGAAATGACAGCCTCATAGTCGAGAGGGTCAATCAGCTTGGGCTTCTCCTGCTGCAATTGAACACAAACAAACAGATGGAGATTCAATCAATATATTCATTTGTTCAGCTGTTTAAAAAAAATTGAATTATTATGAATTATTTATTGAATTATTATTTCATTTTATATTTCATATCTATTGCCAGAAAGCAGGGAGTGTGATGCAGACCAACCGTGCTCATGAACCACACCCTATAACAGCATTAAGATCTCAGCTACAGCCACAGCCATGGTAGAGGGGTCCTAAACACTGACTTTATCCGGTCTAATATTTTTACTATTTACCAAACAACTCCTCTTGTGCAGGGCTGACAGTACAATAGCAATGTAGCAACTTCGACTGTGTAAAACATGGGACTTAGAGAAGGCAGCAGTCACAGTAAACTGGACATAGCCAATACATAACCTCAGTATTATGGAAAAAACATAACCATGCCATTTCCTGTGTTTTGCTGTGACCTCATCAGGACCTAAAAGAGGCACAGGGGAAGTAGCACCACCAATGAAGCAGTTATACGACTATGTGCCATACCACAAGGCAGACTTGTGCAAAATATACTGCATGTGTGAAGCATTTTTTAGCTCCACTTGTGAGATGGCTTCATTTAACTTGTCAGGCGTATACATAACCAGCCCACAGCCAGTGTAAGACAAACTTATGAACAGTATCACACCAGCAGCAGTAAAAATGAGAGCTGAAACAGACTGTGGTCAGGGAGGGAGAGGAAGTAATGATCTCTTAGACTCTGTTCACACATGCATACACCACAAGCCGGGGCTTTTACGTATCACCACAGCTACTTTTACAGAAATAAAGGCCCTTTTGGGTACAACCAACAGGCAGCACAGGGGAAAGAGGGGCAAATGTAGGAAACTCCGTAATTTGTTGTCAGAAAAGGTACTCCCCTTTGGGATATCCCATTAAGGTTTGAGTAAATACAGTTACGATACAGGTGCTCTGACTGAAATATGTTAAAGTCTAGACATTTTAACAGTATGAACGGTCCATACCATTCATATGGTATATTATTCATATGTACTTACATTAAGTATCTCTATATTGTCAGGTTGATACAGTATACTACAGTATATCCACAATCTTCTAAACAGTGATGCTTGTCTTTTGTGAGACTGGTTAACTTCATAATCATCTACTCAGACACGGGAATGTATTTTTAACTCTCCAGTTAATTTCTTCCTGATGTCAGTATAAAAAATATTAAAAACATTTTTCTTTTCAGCATGATTATGTCAAAGAAAAACTATCCCGCTTAACTTATTTCAAACACAATCATGAGCACAGAGAAAGAGCTGGGAAAACCATTCAGACAGCCTGACAGACTACTTGAGGTTAAGGTTATAACATTTTAACATTTACATTTTTACTCTATCAAACCAAATACGCCCTCAGATGATGCTCTCTGTTTCATGTCATTGAAGTGTAATTAAGTGTTTCACTGAGTGCTGGGTTTCCCCTGACAGCCTGACACCTTTTTCAGATGATTGTGCATGGTAACACTTTTGCTTCTAGACATAACCACTCAATCAGTCAACTTAAAACAAGGTTCTCCTTCGTGGCTCTTCCTGTCACAGTGTCCTGTGACAAAAATTAAACATTGGCACATGAAGAGGAAATGAACCAGACAAGACCGATCGTATCATAAATGCTGATGATAGAAGAAAGATTATGGGCTGAGAACAATGCCCACAAAGCTGAAACAGGCTGCAGACGATAAGCATTAAAGGTGTATAACTTACATTTACAATAGTGATGGGCAGCAGGCAAGCTTAAGTTACTGATAATAAACTCGTATGTGGTAGCCATTTAACTCTAGATCCACACAGCCCTGAATGTGATGCTCGCTCCTGATAGCTACGTGAGACAGAAAGAGATGATACATACAATACTCAGGCGGGTGAAATCCGATCGTACTCGTTTGCTCTTAATTTTCTTCCTGAAGGTGATTTTGCTCCTGAAGCTCATTGTGACCAGAATAAGTGCTCAAGTAATAAGAGTACAAGTTACAACATTACACAAAAGAGTAGCCAACCATCTACTGTCTAGAATCGAACGTGTCACAGCTGAAGTCAAAGGAAAGCGCTGCAGGTTAAACAAACACACGTTGAAGACATGTGCTGTATCAGAAGCAGAAGAAGCACTGAGTGGGTGCGTGAGTTCGTGTGACAGAGCACGTGGATGTGAAGGAAGTAGGCGGTTGATGTCCGACACATAGTTCAGCATACACAATGTGTGCATTAACACGCAAACACACACACACACACACACACACACACACACTTTGAGGAAGCAGGAGGAAAACAAAAAAAATACCTGTGCTCTTTCACTTTAAGGTAATTTCCAGGACTCTTAAAAGTCCAATGTAACTAAAACTGAAAGTGACTCAGTAAGATCCAAGTCTCTCTCGTGCTTAGACTCAAAACAGATGCAACTTCTTCTCACTACAGGTAACCACTGTTACATAACTCTCAATATCTTATCAGTTATCAGTGGCAGAGCTTCAGTTTACAGATGCACACGCACACGCACATACACATACACACCAACGCACCAACCCCAACTTCCTTTTCTAAACCAAGGTAGTCTCTGTCCTTTTTGCATTCAGCTGTTTGCAAAGCAGCGTGTATCATAACAGCGCGCTCCGGAATTTCTGGAAATAACAGAATCATTTTAGACAAAATTATTCGCTGAGGCAGTGGATGTATGTTTCCCATTTTAACAGAATTTGATATGAAGCATGTAACGTGACATTTGCATATTTCCATGCTCATGGGTATACACACACACACACACACACACAAAGACACAAAGACACACACTCACTTCCCCAGATTAAGCTGCATAGCAGAACAGAGATCTGCATTAGAGGAAACAAGTTCTGATGATACAACAAACTGGTCTCACTGTAGTTCGCACCATTACATAAGATCATGCAATTAGGTCATTTGGGCGTATTGATGACTTAAGCAGACAAATTGAGTTTTCCCTTTTAAAATTTGTAGAATCATACAGTGTGAATGAAAATAATGTTCTTTCACACTATGCGTTCTTCTCAGAATGACACAACCAGGGGAAACAGAGTTTACTGTTGGCGCCTTTCTCTGTGTTACGTATTTGTTAAAACCAGAGTGAGCTTCCAGCACTTGGGGAAAAAGAAAGAGAAATCTTTGCATTCAAAAATGCCGTTTAATGTGTGGTGGAGACGTGAGCAGGTCAAACAAACTTCTCACCTCACAACCTCAAAATTTGCTTGCGATTTCACTCTAAACCAAATCAAACGACCAAAAACTGAATGGAAACCATCCTTGTTCCACTTGCTATGTTGCTTCCAGCACTGTACTGCAGCGTGAAAAGGGGTTTTAGGACAATACTGATATTTTGAAATCAGGCTGTATTTCTGACTTCTCTACCATAGTGTCTGTAAGGAAACACAGTTTTGCTGATTGTTATGCTGATTGTGTTAGTACTAAGAAACCTACTGCTCAAAATCAGGTTCTGGATGAACTATAAGGGGCAACTTTTTTGGATTCAAAACACTCAGTCCTTAATCCATTAGCCTTGCTGCTACAGGTAGTGTCTCCTCTACCTCTATATGCTCTGTCCTCATCCAAATCTCCATGGTACTCTGGTTCACACAGTCTTGATGAGCTGTGCCAACAAAATCAAAATAGTTCTCATCGAATCTAAAATCTGCAACATAGGTATCCATTGCCAGTCATTTTACCAAGATAAAACAGATAAAAACTTCTCTGGCTGTTCACATGAGCACTTGCCCTCGCGTCCCTCTGAAAGAAAGCCCCCAGGGAACAGCAGTCAGTGCAGAACAAATCCTCTCTTCCTTTTTGAATTTGAAACGCTCAGACTTTAGTCCATTAAAAGACATAATAGCGTGTTATGTGACTATAGTAGGCTACTTGTAAAAAAAGCCCTTTGGTAGTATTGATGAACTCGTGGTGTCTATAGACAAGGAAGAACAAGAAGATTTGTTCTGTGCTGCCTGTTGAAAGCCCCCAGACAACAGCTTTTTATCTTTTTTATCGTGGTAAACTCACAATGGTTATCCTACGATCCAGATTTTTGAAATTGAGGAGGACTGTTTGGATTTTGTTGGCCAACCTTATTTAGGCCACATGAACCAGAGTACAGAGATTTGAAGCTGCAACAGATGGACGAGGATAAAGCAAAGAGAGAGAAGCAGAGAGGCAGAGGGGAGCAGAGGAGACACAAAGTAGCAGCAAGGCTAATGGACTAAAGACTGAATGTTTCAAATCCCAAAAATATATTTATGGGTGTTTTTCAAGGCTACTTTGTGGATGGCTTAACTGCCCTATTGTTGCATTTACCAATAGACACCATGGTGCAAAAGTGAAAAATACAGCCTTACTTAAAAAGCACCGAAATTGTCCTTTAACTCTTTCCAACGCTGCCCCTCTAAGTATACCGCAAGAAGCAACGTCACAAGTGGAACAAGGATGGTTCCATTCAGTTGATAACCGTTGGGTTTGGTTACAAGTGTGAAATTACAAGGAAATTTTGAGGCTGAGGGGAAGAGTTACATCTCCAGCACAAATCTTAAATTCAGAGATTATGCCCTTTGATTTTCCCTTTGCGCTGGAAGCTTACTATTACCCGGCAAATATGTGACGCAGAGAGAGGCGCCAACACTCAGCACTGTTTCCCATGATTGCAACTGTCAGTAAACTGAGAAGAGCTACAAAACGACCGGCGTGACAATACCCCGCTATTCTGCCAGCACAATACATTTCTCAGCAAAGCATTAATCGCAAATTGTGTTATCCTAATTTAATAACCCTTAATAAGTCTTTGATGTTTTGCGTCTGAAACAGTGAATCATAATTACGCTCTTAGCACTGCACTCCTTTAACAACCTCCTCTGAACGCTGCAGCACTGCACGCCAGCTTGCCCTCCCTCCTTTGCTACCTCCCTCCCATCCTTCCTCCTCTCTTCTGCACCAGCTGCCTCAGCTGGCTCCATCCCTCCATCTCTCCTTCTCTTCCTCCTCTCCATCACTTCCTCATCTCATCAAACATCCCTGACACCCTCCCTTCTTTGGTGTCTTCATGCTTTTCTTTTTTTTTCTTCTTTTCATTCTCTCTCTCTCTCTCTCTCTCTCTTTCACTTTCTGTATCTCCCCTGCCCCCTTGTTCACATCCTCATCCAATTAAACACTGTCACTGTGTTCTTTTTTTGTATCTCTCTTTCAATACTCCCTTTTCGTCTGTTATTTTCTGTCCCTCCCTCACAGCATGGGTGAGGCAGAGTGGGTGTTGATGTTGGTAAACTACAGCTGTGTCGAGGGCACAAATAGAGCACAAGGCGGCTGGCTCGCAGCACGGCTTCCCTCCAGCACAACTGTGAACAAGGGAGTGAGACCCAGACAGAGAGAGAGAGAGACGGAGAGAAACAAAGAGAAAGAGAGGAGAGGGGGTGCTGTGAACGAGGGAGAGCAAGAAAGAGGAGTGGAAAAAAAACATTTGGAAGTGAATAAATCAAAGTTGAGAAATGAATAAGATTGCGCAGACCAAAGGGAGTGAAAGAGTGCCAAAAAAAAGGGCAGAGGGAGATTAAAGAAAAGAGAGGGCTGACAATAAAGACCCTGGGTTCACCTCTTTGTGTATTATCTGCACAAGCTGGTCTATGTCACCCTCAAGCATGGGGTTTAAGAGCTTATCGTTTAGGCAGAGATGAGAGGAGAGTGTGACAAAGACAGAGAGAGAGAGGGAGGAATTGTGGGAGATGACCAAGACAGAGAGAGAGAGACAGAAACAGCTGATACAGCAGAGAGAAGAAACCAGACAGAAGCCATCTGCTTTATATCATTACAGCACTATAAGGTCTGCAGAGAGACGCAGAGGGACTTACAGGCATTCATACTCCTGAAAGAAGTGGCTCCTCTGTCACTTTGACATGTTGAATTACTGGTGCACAGCCCATGAGCATTTTTTTGTACCTTGCTCACCTTCTTACAAAAGATACAGTGCACTTTGGTGACTGCCTGCTTGACACCAAGCGTATGCTTCACATCTATTTAAGACATTCAAGTGGTGTGAGAGAAACAGTCGTTCAACAAACTGTGAACAGCCCTCACTCCGCAGTGGTTGGACCAATGTGCCATTTCCTAATTTACACATCTTGTAAACTACTCAGCATTTCACCAACAACGAGAAATATGTCACCAGCTGGAGAGAAAGAACCATGTCCTTTCTCTGGAGACAAATGACTTTTGCGGTAAGCCGTGAAGCTAGCATTGGTGACAGAAAGACAGAGAGGCAAACAGACATGCAGACACAGTAACATATGATCCAACAGTCTAAGAGGAGTGACCACAGAGGAGTGAAAGTGGTTGAGAGACTGGAGGACGTGCATTTTTTTCTCTGACCATAGTGTCAATGACAGAGTGGCAGACAGACAGAAAGAGTGTCAAGCCTGGAGGGGAAGAAGGAGAGAGGGTGTAGTGTATGTCTGGCAGCCAGTCCATGAGCTCTGGTGCTGCATGTGTCCTGTCTGCAGCCCAGCTTTACTTTCTGGTGTCAGTTAGTGCTGGGCGATGTTGACAAAATTAATTAACACTATATCCTTTACCAAACACCTCAATATTGATATTGGAACAATTATGTCATATCAGGATATTATGATATCCACAATTCCAGACAATATCTAGTCTCATATCATGATATATTACCCAGCCCTACTGTCAGTACTCCGTCTATGCTCACAGTTTCTGCTAAAGACAGATACAGTGCAGCATTTTTAGATCATAACTCAAATTATAGGCTGGCACACAAAAAGGGTTCATGTTGAGTTACAGTAGGTGTCATATTAAGACCCTGCCAAAACAGCTAAATTTTGTAATCATCCAAATATTTAAAGTAATAAGTAAAGAATAAACAGAATTTTGGAATGAAACCTTAAAATTGTGACTATGTCCTTGAGATCCAAGCCTGTAAAACCTAAAAAGATCATAAAGGGGCCGAGTTAATGCACTCGTTCCAAGCACAATACCTCACTTTCCTTTCCTTACAAGAATCTGCAGGAGAACATAGTTTTACAGTGCAAACTAGCATGACTCTTCTTTGCCACATAGACTGGGAGAAGGGCACCAGAGAAGAGGGGAGGTTTATGGGGAGAGTGAAAGAAAGGGGAAATAGAGGGGGCGACTGTAAAGATCACATTCTGCCAAAACTCTGACATTTTTTCCACTGGGCTTAGAGAAACCAGGGTCTTTCCGGGAATAAAGGGATCTGTCCAACACTGGAGGATACAGACACCAAACAGATGGCGGACATGCGGTATACAGAAAAGCCTGAAAGTCATGCAATGAGAACTGAACATCTAACGTTATGTTCATTCATTCATTCGTTCAATTTCTCACTCACACATTTGCCTACCCACCATTTTATTCATTGTTTTGTTTGACTAGCTATTTTTGTCATTCTCTCTTGACATGAGTGAAGCCATATGCAGAGAAAGCAGATTTTTCCCACAGAAACTACATTCCTCAG
>OMKZ01029720.1:0-11751 GCA_900302535.1 Neoniphon sammara
ATGCAAAATCAGAAATTCCCTTTTTGTTTTAGTTTCCCTGTTTTTAACAAGTCCAGGCCGTCCGCCACTGGTGTCGAGGGAATGCAAGTAGTGGGAGAATGGGGTTTGCACATTTTGGCCTGATGGTGGCGCTGGAGGAAAGGTCACGAGGTCACCAAAGTTCCATGTATGCTCCTCTGTGGAGCATACATGTGCTTTCCAAATTTCAAGAAAATCCGACAAATAGATTTTGAGATATCTAATCTGATATTTTGGCCTGAGGGAGGCGCTACAGGAAAAGTCATGAGGTCACCAAAACAAAGAGGTGTCTTCCTTTTGGGAGCAGGAGTGCTCTCTTTAAATATCATCACATTCCACTGATTAGATTTAGTGATACCTCATGTGCAAATTGGACATTTTGACGTAAGAAAGGTGAAGCTGACACCAAAACTGACAGGGTTCATTCTCTGGGGAGCATGAGAGCACTTTGCTAATTACTTAGAAATTAGCTTGTTACATTTAGAGATGTGTTGTGTGCAGGTCAGATGTTTGGTCTGAGGGTGGCGCTACAGGAAAGGTCATGAGGTCACCACAATCAAGAGGAATCTTCCTTTGGGGGAGCTTGAACACACTCACCAAACATCATGCCAATCCAGATTTCGCGATATCTTGAGTGCCAAGGTGACATTTTGGCTTGAGGGTAGCACTAGAGGAAAGGTCAAAGGTCACCTGACAGGGTTCATCATCTGGGGAGCATGAATGTGTTCACCACGTCATGGCAATCCGCCTGACAGATTTCAAGATACGCTGGAGTAAAGCATCACGGGACACTAAAACTCTCTACTGTAACCAAACTGATGAAATGATTTATTGTTAGCAGCACTGTAAAACAAATTTAACAACATACAACCTTTTAATTCTACCTGTAATCGAGTTTAAGACCAATTTATAAACTAAAATTCAGACACAAAGCTGTCAGTAAAAACAGCCTGATTCTGTTTGAACAGAGATAAGGAATATGAAGTCCAACTGTGTTTAGTGAAGAAGACGAGAGAAACCTGTCCCTTCATGGTGAAAAATAAGACCTCTAATACATGGATTTAACATATTGTAATACTTCATGAAGCCTTAAATACACATAATTTAATTACGGGTTTTTCAGCCCTTTACAGCACCTATGGAACAACCTGGAGAAGAGGATTTCCCTACAAGGATCAGTTTACTATCACTTCACTGCATTACCATTATTATTACGACGGCCATATAAATAGAGGGGATGGTTTCCTTCTGAAGATAACAACTGATCAGAGTCAAGATGCTACACAATCAATGATTTTTCCATTATAAATTAATACATCCAGACGCTGGAACTGGGAAATTAACGATGGATGTTTGTTTACAGGGAAGTAAAAGTTAAGCTGTGAATTTATCATCTCATCTTGTGAGCTGCAAACACAAAGATGGTTTTATCCCCCAAAAAAGTCAAGCCGCTGTCATTATTGTCAGAGCAAAACTTCATCAGTTCGGCAGTAAAACCTTCATGTGAGCAGCCAATTAGCCGCAGCCTTCCAGGCAGTTAGAGATACTTCCCGTCCATAACACGGCTGGATTTTATGATAACTGCTTCAGATTTATGTTCATTTTATGTCTGGAAATCACCGTGTCCAAGCCGTCGTATTTCACCTTTATACAATCGGCCGTAAACACTTTTATGTTTCTTCCTGTTCGGCGGGCGCCGCTCCGTCACAGTCACTGAGTCTTCTTCAGTGCCAGGTAAGTTTGAAAAATACATTTTAGTGGCACTTCTGTTTTATTACGAGGTAGACAGTGAGGCGTGATGGGAGGAAACCATCACTCCGATCCACAAAGACAAAAACCTACAGCTTCACAGATTGCAGACATAGGTTTTGTTGTCTCTACTTAAAACTACAGTAAATGAAATCACAAGGATGAGGACCATTTAGACTCAACTGACAAAAGCATGGAATAAAAACAAAATTTGTTGTCAATTCAGGCCAAGACTGAAGACATGCTTAGTCCATCCATTTGAGTCTAAACAGTCCTCACTTACAGGCGCACTGTGCAAAATAGCCAAGGGTCAATTTAAGTGAGGACCATTTAGACTCAACTGGCCAAAAACGTGGAATAAGCACTGAATTTGATTTCACGATTGAGTGTACATGGTTCTCACTTTCGGCCCAGCCACTGATAAATTACAAGTTTATTCCCTTTTTTTTAAAGTCTTAATGGTTCTCACTTCAATAGAGCCTCAATTTTCCCATAGTGCACCTCTAAATTGTCCCTAAATTGTCCCTTGCTTACTGTAGCTTTATGGCAACAAGTCGCACTGTATAATTAGTGCGTTGTAATTTTACATGCAACATCTGATAAATAAAATCAGCTGGTGAGAAAATGATCAGCCTCTCCTCTGCCTCCTCCTGCTGCTGCTGTGTTGCTTTACGGCACAAAACAGGAAGAGGGCGCTGTTCTTCCTGAGCAAATGGAGCTAAAATCACTTCCTTCAGGGAGGGAGAGGGGGGGATATGAAGCTACGGGGCTGATGGGAAATGTGGTCTTAATGTGGAGAAACGTGAGCACTGACAGCACTGCAGGGAGAGAGAGGCTGACAGTCGGCTGCACTGTGAGCTCACTGGTTTGTGGTGATTACACCAACAAAGCGTGGTTGTTTTCTTGGTGAGTTCAGTCATGCAGACTCATAAAATAAGAATTTTCCTTTTGTTTTCATCCGTCAACTGATTTTCTATTTATATTCAGAAAACCAGTTTCATGTTTCATTCTAACTGGCATTTAAAAGGTCTTGAAAAGTCTTAGATTCAACTTCCTGAAACTCGCAGACGCCCCCAGCACAGTTTATGTCTCCAATATGCAAATCAGCAGATGACGTCATCGGCCTCTCAGAACAGAAACGCAGCACAACACAACACCCAGTTTAAACCTGGAAAAAAAAACCCGATTGTTATTTCCATATTAATATTTAACTGAACAGTGAGAGGAGGCGATGGGAGGCAGGAGGCGAAAATAAACCGAGACGTGCTGAGCTTTTTCCTCGGCCTCCGTGCGCTGAAAAACATCACCGTGAAAAAAACATTACGTTACGATTTAATATAATGGACTCTGAAAGTGGAGTCGTGTGATTCCAGCATCGCAGGGCCTTTAGGTGCTGCGGGTTTCTGCTGTATTTTTTTTTTTTTGGTGCTTTTTTCTTTTTTTTTTCCTGAGGGTGCAGTTTCCCTCCGCCTGTCGCCATGGCAACACCATCAGCACCCCGACTTCAAAGGCAGCCTCCGGAGAGAGAGCGAGAGCGAGAGAGAGAGTATAGCAGCAGGCTAATTGACAGAGGGAGAGAAAGAAATGGAAAAAATAGAGATAAAGACAGAGGAGGGCGAACGAGAAATAAATACAGGGAAAGAGGGAGAGAGAGAGAAAGCAGGAAGGAAGGGAGAGAGAAAAAGAAAGGAAGAGGAGGAAAGAAGAAGAGAAAGATGGACAGAGAGAAACAGAAGAGGAAGGAAGGGGAGAAAGAGAGTGAAGCAAATGGCAAGAAGAGAGAGTGAGAGAGAGAGAGAGAGAGAGAAGAAAAACCAGGGAGTGAGCGATAGAGAGAGGTTAGCAGTGAACTCCTCTGCTGCTTCCAAAACAGCTGGAGAAAAAAAAAGGAAAAAAAAAAATCTCATCACGGAGCGGAGGGGAAGTCGGTTCCTGCGGCGGCCTGATGTTCAGTTTCAGGACTTTCCACAGCGAAGTCGAACAGCCTCCGTGACCTAAAACGATTCCAGCGTGTTGTTTTTCAGTCTGCTTTCCACTCCAGCAGCGACGAGAAAAAAAAAAAAACGTCTGACGCAACCCAACGTGTGAAACTAGCTGGAAAATACATACTGCTGTATTCCTGGAAAGAGACCCATTTGGTAGAGCATCTGATATTCCCTGACTCCTCCAGAGAAGTCATTAAATTCCCTGACTTTCCCCCATCTGAAACACCTCTAATAGCTCAATAATATTCCATGATTTTCCAGGACTGTTAGGAGCCCCAGAATAACAACACATTCACACCTGGGGAGTGAGCTGATCTAGCGATAATAAAATCTGATGATGTACATTTTTGGCCTCAAATTCCCATAAACCCCTGCACACTGCATCACTGACGACAGCAATCTATAGAAACTGACGGAGTCTCGGTCCTTCACATGGAGCGTCTACTCAGAAACTGTTTAACTGATACAGATGGGAAGAAGCCAACATGAGGTAAACACACCGAATGACTGGAAGACACTGAGCTTTCTGAAATGCAAAGTAACAGGATGTTACTTTGCAACATGTCTGACTCGAGCTCCCTTGCTGCTGATTGGAGGCATCTTACCAGCTGTGTTGTTGTTTCTCTGTTAGCTAACGCAGCCACACACACACACACACACACACACACACACAGATTCAGTCTCTTTCAAATGTAAAACATCACAGAGGTGTGGTTGGGTCTAAAATGTTAGAAAGTTGTGAGCATTGTTAAAACAAATAACGCCTTCGGTTTATTACTGCGAGTGGACCTAGGATGAAAACGTGCTTTGATGATGTCACATGGTGCCAGCCAATAGGACGCTCCCTAGGGGCTCCTGGGATATTGTCATTACACACCACACCACTTACTGTAACAGTTTAGTAAATATTGTACAGTATATTACTTGGAGGAAGTCTTTGTTAGAGTTTTTTTTCTCATCAAACACAGTTACACCCAGCAGGAAGCATCAGGCAGCGAGAGCGTGATTCCCACGATGCACTGCCTCCATGGAAAGGCGACGCCGTCATTATCAACAATGACGAGCTGCCAAACAAAGAGACTCAGCCAGGCGCCATCTGCACGGCTTTAAGGCCTCTCTCACAGCGCGAGTCTCTGTCACGACGGCTCGGCCTGACAGAGCAAACTCTTCCTCACTTCGCTCGCCGCCACGCTCTTCACCTGCCGGGCGCTCCTGGTCGGGGCGGGAAACACCGGACATTTACACAGTTTCAGCAGCCAGCCAGGGGTGAACCACAGAAAAGGAGTCTGATATCTCGTTTACACCTGGTCGTTTCATGTAGCGTGAGCATGTGGATTAAATCTGATAAGAGTTCATCTACATAAAAATGCCGGCGTTTTACATAAAAACTGCTGAAACACATCTGGAGGGTTGAGGGCATTTCAGACAGATGTGATACAAGTATAAATACATCCATCCCTCCAAGACGCATCTGACAGCCAAAACTCCGCCCAAAGGATGACATCATGTAACGGCGACACTTTCTAAAGTAACTCATCCAGTCCAGCTCAGTGAAACGGTCCACTCAACCAATCAGCTGCGTTCTCGGTCCACATTTGACCTGTGGAGCAGCAGCTACAAGCCGCTGCTGCATCGACCTCATCAACTTCCTCTGCTGGACATTCTCTGAACATAACACCATTAACTTCCCTTTCTGAGGGGCAGAAAAAAACAAGGAAGTAACCAGGAAGTGGAATGTCTTTTTTGTTGTTGTCAGAATGGCGATCAGATGTCAATCCATCTGACTGAAGATGGTTAAAACTTAAAACCAAATACAATCCAGATAAAAATCACATGAAACCACCAGGTGTGAATAGAGTTTAATGATGAAACCTCGAGCTCGTTTAGACGCCTCGAAAATGAGCGACCAGCCTGAGGACACATCAGAGACGCACTGGGAGCAGACTGAAAACTGACTGCTGAGGGGAATTCAGGTTTCTACCCTGCTGCTGAAGACGAATTTTTGACCCCAAATGTAACGTGGATAAACTACATCCATATACAATGTGGATGGTTAAGTCGACATCTGGTCCCTGACAGCTCTATAATGTAGAAACTGAAGCTCATTCTGCTGTCAGACACTGTGGATACACAGTTAAGTCGTGAAATGAAGACAGAACATGCAGATGATTCAGTTAATGCAGATATGAGACTGATCATTTTGCTACAACAAAAACAATCCAGTCCAGGAGGAGCAGGAAGAGGAGGGGCATCTATAGTGATCTGCTGGTGAAAACAGAAAACTGACAGTCAGGATGTACAGCAGAGTCTCTACAGGCTGTTATAGTCTGATCTAATCTGATCGGGATTACGGGTAAAGGATAGGAGGGTCTGCATGTGGCTCCGATGTAGCAGTCAGAAAATAACTCTGGAATAACGGGAAATGAAGGCATCTGATTGGCTTAGAGAGGCGTGGGCCCACCTGGACTGACAGGCCCGCGGTCCAATGAGGAGCTGCCAGCTGAGAGGAGGAGAGGAGAGGAAGAGAGGAGGAGAGAGGAAGGAGAGGAGAGGGGAGGAGAGGAGCTCCTACGTTTCTCCCTCTGTTCTCATTTTTACATCTCACACTGAAAGTCGACGCTCTGGCCCACAGTGACTGATCTGTTTTGTTCTTCGTCGGCTGTTTGATATGAAACTATCAGACAGAGACCAGAGTCTGTCCAACGTCACTGCTTTGACCTTGTGGTTGTAAGGTCACCTGAGGTCATGCAGGACAGTCCAGACTGTTCAGACATCCAGTCCAGGCATTTTAAAATGATCAGGATTGCTTACAAAAACATCCCGATAATTCCGATCAATATAATTTCCCTCTTCTGCACATTCTACATCACCTGTTGTAAGACGTCGCTCCATCGCTCTGCTCGCTGCAGGAAACAAGACGACACGCCAACAGAGCCTCATACTGCACTGCAAAAGCTCATATTTTAAATGACTTGGCAGAGGCTAAATATGGACTGACTCAAGTCGGGATCGAAGACACACAAAAAACAAAAGTTGATCAGGACGTCGCTCTGATGGAGACAAAACAAGCCTGGCTAATTCGTTTGAACATTTTCTCGCAACAATCAATGTGTTTACAAGATGGCACCAACTTATGGCAACACGCTGCAAGCTACTCTCTATTGGACATTTGTTATAAATATGTCGTTACACAATGTGGACATGGGTATTTTATGTATACAGGCATAATATGTTTATACATAGGTAGGTGCTGTTTTGTTGTTTGATTTTCACATGGCATTTAAGTACAATATCTGTGTTTTGATGCTTATGACAATAAATTACCGCTACATTTCCTGTTGGTTTGCCAAGCTAATAAAGTTATTTGAATTCTTTCTTCTTTGTGTTCAGATTATTCTCCATTAGATCCACCTGATCAGTGCTTCCAAGCTACATTAAATCAACAAAACAATACGCCATTGAGGAAATCAACACCAAAGCACCGACTGCATGTTTTTCCCGTTCAAAAGTTTCCAGCTGAGACAGACAGAGCGTGAGTCTCTGGCTCCGCCCACAAACTGTCAGAACGCAGCGACACCTCGGACAGGCTGATGTCGGTGTGAACGCAGCGTTTTGATTGGACGTGCGTGCTGCTGCAGTGACTCACCGGCAGGCTGGACGGTCTCTCCTGCTGGCTCAGGCTCAGCTCCTCGTGGTTCGGTTTCCCAGGAGTCATAGCAGACTGGCCTCGGCTGCCGTATGCCTCCTGTGGCACTTCCTGCTCCAGGATGAGAGAGAGAGAGAGAGAGAGAGATGAGGGAGGAAAAGAGGAAGAGGCAAAGAAAGGGTTAACACCTTTGATTTCATTCATTTTCTTGGTAGATATTTCAGAAAATCCTGATACATTTTCACACATATGGACCATTAACATCCACATAAATTGATACATTGTATTAGTCGGGTTCGTTTCACACTGTCATGACTGTAAGTGAAGCCTTTGATGTTTACGTTCACACAGCAGGAGTCAGCAGTACATGGCAGCGTGCAAACTTTGGGAAAAAAAAAAGCCTGAAGGTAGAAAAGAAATTTGAGGTCTCTGCTGCTTTTATTTGCCTCTGTTTACATTTTTATCTGTCAGAATGGAAATCTGGGCTCTGCTGTTGCTGATGCGGCTTCGCTGGACTCTGCTGGGCTGAAACTAAATCCACAGTGATGTAGGATGGCACCATGGCGAGCGTTCACAAGCGAATGAAAGGTTAAACGAGCTGCAGACGTGGTGCTGCGCAGAGAAGAGGAACAACATCAGCCACCATCAGGCTGAAGACAAATCATCCTGCACTGACACCTGAAATACACGCCGGCAACTTCAGAGTTTCATCGTTACTTAATGTGAAACACTTTTTGGTCTGATTATAAGTGGACCCAGACCGTTGATTTTTGGCAAACCTTTTAAAGTCCACTTGGTGTTTTAACACCTGACAAAATAATCCAAACTCTGAAACAAGTTGAGAAAGTCCAGGCTGAAGACCACAGCTGTGAAAACTCTGAACCAAACCAAACAGCTCTCAGGTGAATCATGACGCCAAAAACACACAGAAAATATCAGATCAGAAGAAAATTGTGTGCAACATCTGAGAGTGAACTACAAATCCCATACTGCACTGCCAGTCATTTCACTGAGTTCCTTCCCCTCATTTTCAACAGTGATAAATATGAAAAATATGATAAATATGGTACAAAATGACAGCCAATCACAAGCAACTTTGGAGACAGCAATGTTTCTATGGTAACAGCAATGACTTCTGATTGGTTGGAGCTCACTAAAGCTTATGGGTAATGTAGTAGTTTGACATGGAAGTCAGGAATTAAACAGGATTTCTTGACAATGAAGTTGAAATCAGGTTCTACGGCAGCAGATGTCGACCTCAAACTGTTTAAACATTATTGATAATGATCAGATTCACTGTGGGGAAAATGAACAGGAAAATTACTTCTGGAAGCCGAAGTTTGATCTCTATCATTATTACTGTTGCTGTCATTATTTTTATACATGGACTGTTAACAAAGAAAAATATTATATCATTAAATGTTGTACCTAAGTAAATTCTACAAAGGTTTATTTATGGCAAATTAAATCAAAGCATTAAAAATGTTGCTTTTTTGTGCCAGCTGGAATTAAAAGTTTTGCAGTGGGTTTCAGGTGAGTTTATGCTCATGAAACTTGGTGTGATCTGGTGCAAAACAAGGTGTTTTGTCGCCAACAGTGTTTTCCATTCATGTTAATGACTTAGCTTTTCGAATTAAATGATAATCAGTGTTATAAAACAGGTTTCAAGTGCCTACACTAGTCAGAAATTCAAATCCAAATCCAAAACTTGGAAAACATCTCTGCAGATCCGCCATCTGACAGCAGTGTTAAAATGTATTTTTGGTGACATTTAAAGCTGGAAGTGTGTGTGTGTGTGTGTGTGTGTGTTGTCACTGACTCAGTAACACACAGCGTGAAGCCAAACGCTGCGAGTCAACACACCCTGAAACGTCCTATTATTATTTATCCATCATTTATATATCTGACCATCTATCCCGACTGTCGTTGTCTCCCATCTGTTCTTCTTCCTGCCGTCCGTCATCCGTCCACCTTCAGTCACTTCCTGTTTTGTTATTGATCGCTGTCATTCTTTACAGCAGTTTGTCTTTATTTGAATGTACAAACTTTGCCTTTTAACAGTTGTGCGTAATAATAATCTTTATCAATATAAATACAGACGTCATCCACAAACAGTGATCACTCCTGTTTGTTTTGTTGCTGCAGGTGAGGGTCATTACAGTTTGGGATTATTCATTAGTTATTACTCTTTTAGTTAGTTATTACTGTTATTACTGTGAGGTTTACATTGTTTGTGTCAGTTTAGATTCAGTTTGGATTTGACACTTTTATAAAGCATTAAGTTTTAGTTTCTACTTTCAGTCTTAGTTCAGTAGTTTTCGGTAGTGGATTCATTTTTTAAAAGGTGTAAAAATATAAAAAGTGAATATATAAAGGAATATAAAAAGGAATTGGTAATACAAATATCAATTCTTTTAAAATATTTGATGATTTTTTCAATATAGACTCAATTAAAAAAGATGAGTCATGTTTTCTTTATCACTCTGTGCATAAAAACACAAAAACTAAAAGCATTTCAGGTCTGTTGTATTGAAGTTTAAAGCAGACAGACAGGTTTGGTGGATTTTAGTCTTTCGTAACATTCAGTCTTCCTCTCAGCTCCTGCTGGTCTACCTGCTGACTCAGCACAGAAAACATCACCTCACCTGGAGGATTTCCTCAAACGAGAACCACTGCTGCCTCAGTTAGACAAACACTGAGGAGATCTGAGTGTGTGTTTAAGAGAGAGACAGGGAGAGAGTGTGTGTGTGTGTGTGTTTCAGACGGAGAAGCCTGTGTTGAGAAATTCCCGAAAATTCTGACTGCTGCTGTCATGTTTGTCCTTTTCATCTGCCTGAGCCAAAACAAACACACACACACACACACACACACACACACGCACACACGCACGCACACACACTCACACACAGCCAGCACATTGAACAATCTGAGCTGACGATGTGTTCGTCTTTGTCAGGTTTCCTCTCTACTGACGGAAAGTTCGACCACCTGAACTTTTCTTGGATGAACAGATTCGTCACCATTTGTTCTGCCAATCAGAATCGAGGACCCGCCCACAGGCTTCGTTTGGTAGACCTGGCTGTAGGTAACGTAATGCTGCGTCCACCATCCTGCTGTACAAGACACTGTCAGAGAATGATATGATACTGGTGTTGCATCAGTGCCAGCAGCAGGCTAACACACAGAATCCCAACTCTCATATCCGACACCAAAAGCCCTGAGTAACATGACAGAAATATAAACAAGCTGCATCTTTGGCAACGTCAGACCACTGGTCAGCAGCTACACACCAAGTCAGAGGACTCCCGACAAGGCCCCCTGTGGAGAGACTGCCAAAAAAAAACCGAAGTGGGCGTGGCCTGCGGGAAAGTGGGTGTGGCCTGGGTAAAACGGCCCAATCAGTGTGAGAGGTTTACATGTTGTATCTTAGCCCGGGACAAACTCTGTGTCAAAATTTTCCAGTATTATATTAATCCACTGTGAAATTAAGTGACTTTCTGTGGTAGGCCACGCCCACTGCCACACCCCTTTTTGGCCAAGAAGTTAGACCAAGTCAAACCAAGGAACGCTGAACATCTGTTTGGAAGTTACACCACTACGATTATGAATTTGCACTGTGGTAGTGATTTTCTGACGAGATAAAACAAATCGACAGAACATCAGAAGTCAAGACGCTCAGGAAGCAAGACTGGTGATCAGAAGGTTGCTGGTTCAAATCCACACTGAGAAATATGTGTACATGTGACTGAGAAACACTATGCACCCCAAAAACACCAAGAGAAGAAGACTGATGTCACACTGAGAGGCTGCCAGAGGAAGAGGGAAGAAGAAAGAGAAGAAGAAGAAGCTGATGAGGAAGTAAAAGAAGAAGACCAAGAAGAAACACAAGAATTAAAAGAATATGATAAAGATGAAGATGACAAAGAGGCAGAAGATGAAAAACCAGAAGCAGAAGCTGAAGATGAAGCAGAGGAAGACAAAGAAGATGATGAAGCAGAAGATGAAGAAGAAGAAACGGAAGATGGAGAAGACGAAGAACAGAAGAAACGTGAGTTAAAATTTAAGTTAAACCCCCTCTGTCAGATATTTCTTCCCTTTCTCTCTCTCGCTCACACACTCTGTCCTGTCTCTCTCTCTCTCTCACACACACACACACACACACACACCGATACACAGACTTTTTCCCATGTGTTGATCAGCTGCTTGATAAATGTTTGTTTTATCTCTCAGGTGCAAAAGTTAAATGTCAGAAGTTTTTTGATAGACGACATGATGAAAACTCGCTCCACCGACTTGAAGCTTCACAACTTTATCCAGTTTTGGTAGTTTGACTTTTTCCTACTTGAACTCAAA
>OMKZ01029721.1:9531-22495 GCA_900302535.1 Neoniphon sammara
AAAGCTCAACAGAAGCCATGACATCCTATAGAAACACCCATTTGCACTTGTTCTCAGCTCCAAAAGAGGCAAACTTGTTGAGTGTAAATATGCACAGGTCTCGTCCTTGAAGGTGCACAATGGCTCTTGTGTGCTCCAGAAGGCAGCGCTGCATTTATCAAATCAAAAAATATAATTATAAAAAAATAGCACAAATGTTTCTGTCAACCAGCTTCTTCAGCAAATCACTCTTCAAAATGTGTGATCTCTGCCTTACTCTCCTTAATTTAGTTCTCAACAATTTAGATTTTGAAACCATGCTGCCAGAATATCCTTCCCTATTCAGCCAGTCTGTGTTAGCTTCACACACACAGGAGCACAGGCACGGTGACATTTTGGGGGGGTGTGTGTGTCAGCTCCTTGGCGAGCTGCAGTCACCCAAAAACCCTTCTCAGCAGAGACGTTCTCTTCCACCTTCGCAGAGGTATCGTTTCGAGCTTTACCCAGCACTGCGCCTTCGCTTAAGTTTACACTTAGCTTATCACATCTCACCCAGCAATTTCACCAACAAAATATGGCACAGCTGACCAGTCCACCTTGAAACGCCCCCTCAAAAGTTCAGAAAATGCATTACACCCTTGATCAGAGACTCGTGAGACAGCTGACTCTGGTGGGTTGAAACAAGCAGGCAAGCACGTTAGAAAAAAAAACACCGTACCACCAATTACAGGCTGAAAGGCAGGCTGGAGCTTCACAACACCAGTTCAGACACTGCTGTGTGTAAGGACACTAAATTTTGCAGCAGAATTTTCACCAGGAGCTGGGAATCAATACTTTGAACTCTGGTTTTCCCTTAAATTTCCCCTTAAGTAGCCTAAAAGTTTGAAGCATCTTTTTTCTATATTGTCTACTTCTGTATCTGCAGATTGCAACGCTGCATTGAAGCTACATCACATATACTGAGTGAAATATTCAAACCCAAGATGCTTTTAAGTCTTGTAATTTATTTTATACCCATTTCCCTGTAATTCAGTAGGACATATTTAGTATCTTTGGAAACCTTGGGATCTCCACTAGAATTTAAAATAAAGTTCTGTGGGTTTGAACAAAGCTCGGCCACGCACCACGCATTTGTAATGATCTATCAAAGGGACCAGCAGAATTGATGATGGTAAAACTGAATTCAGTAGTGATTGGATATTGCCTGAATGATCACAATCTTAGCCGTCCTGCTTTAGGAACATTTGTCCATTTTGTTGTTGCTGACAAGATAAAGGGAAAGTTCAGGGCAAAGTAAGGCTTGAGTGCTCCTTTGGAAGATGTAAATACCAGTTGTCTGAACTGGCTGAGACTGTAGGTCTGACCTAGTGATTCAGCAGACTGGTGCAAGGCAAACTGGTTACCATCACTGTTTCCCAGGCGTCTCCATTACATAACAGTTCAGCTCTGGTGGGACTTTCTCAAACAATTCAGTTGGTTATAAGAGTGCAACTTGGGCGACATGGAATTATTTCTTTGCCTTATTTTCACAACTCAGTGTTGCATGCACACACCAACCTCCTGTGCAGTTAGGGAAGTACATGGAAAGAAGAAAGAAATATTTCAATGATGTCTAGAACTGGACAAAAGTATCTAACAATTGTTTACCCCAAATTGGTTATATGAGAAACGCAATATTTTTTATGCTGCACATGATTGTTGTCATTGTATTATAAATATCAGTGTTCTAACATCTAGGGCATTGAACAGCAGAATAGTTTTTGTCTCGTAGCCTGATCCCAGTCCCAAAACTGATTAACTTCTCATGATAAAAATTTAAAATAATGGTTCCATCTGATACTGCTTCGTGTGAAGTTCGGATTCTCGAGGGAAATTGAATTTGTGTCTACGGGCTACTAGGTTGAACTAAAGACGCTTTGATGTCTTCTTCCATTGGATCAAACACTGGAATCGCTGCAACCAGAGAGAGAGAGAGAGAGAGAGAGAGAGAGTCTGCCGACATGAGTTTACAGCATGTGCCTGTGAGCATGTGTGTGTGTGTGTGCGTATGTATTACCACAAGATCAGCAGAAAACAAAATAAGACCTCAAAGAGGCCCAGGAAGGAAGATCTGTTTTCAGTCATGGTGAACCATGTTTCTCTCCCAGACTAGTTTCCCAGTCATCCGTCTCAACCCCCTCCGCCTGCCATACCAACCGCTGGGTGGCACATGTGGCGAACGGGGTTAGACTGTGTCAGCATGTCCTCTCACGCAAAGCCCAGCTCCTCTCATCGCAGACTTTGCAGACCAGCTTTTCATTTGGGGATTTTGATGTTTGGGATTTCGCGGACGAGTAGATTTGCCCAACTCTCCGCTTGTTTTCCCCGTCAGAGCGATGATGTGCGCCTGCAGCCAGGGGCAGTGGAGGCGTTATGGTTCGGGAGGCTTGGGAATATGATGGGCCATCAAAGAGAGGGAGGAGAGATGGAGGGGGAGGGGGAGGGGATGAATGAAGATGAAAAAGAATGACAAAGAGCAAGAGCGAGCAAAATGGAGAGACAGACATCAGTCAGTCAAAGACGAGAGCGAGGACATCAAAGCTGCACCAGGCAAGGTCACATTTTGGTGGCCCCAAGAGTTAACAGTTTGAGGTTTTTGTAAAGTTTGAAAGACTTTGTTACCTGGAAATCATGATTTCAATTAACTGGATAGTCCTCAGATTATATTATATTCCTCAGCAATTTGGTGAGTCCAGCTTGCTCACTGTTTAAGAGAAAGAGGAAAATTCCACCCTAAAACACATTGACACTGTTTAAAAACGGGGATTTTAGGACTTCCATTGGGTTTTGGTGCCATTTTGTTGTTTTAGGGTGTAATTCAGTTTTTCTGTTGGTAAAATTGCCATATGTGATGCACACAGAGAGCAGCTGCAGCTACAATGGAGCTTAATGGGAGAAAGAAGAGCGCTCTTCCTCCACTATCGCAGACTTCTTGCTGGATGTTTGTTTAACATCGCTTCAAAGTCTACAAAGAAGCCCGCGCTCTTTTATGAAACCTGCCTCCTGTTTTAGATTGCTGAAATCTTTTTTTCCTATTTAACACCATAGTAACTCTGCTGGGAGAGTCTCTTAGGCTGGCAGTTCCATGCAACTTGGAGTTCCAGGTGAACCATCTGATGAAAATTATAAATTCGGTTTGCATCATCATTTGGAATTTTCCATATGGGTTTGTTGACATGGCAACAGTAAAAGTTTTATTTGCAACCTGCAACTAATTGCATGGAAGTTGCATTGTGTGAAGCCAGCCTTAGGGACATAACTGGATTCACTTTTGGCGAGTTAGCTGCAGAATATCAAAAATACAGCATCAAACAACAAAACAAAACACCAGAAATGCAACATAAATCACCAATCCAAGGTTTTAAAAAGTGTTATCAGGTTTTAGGCTGAAGTTTTCTTGTTTCAGTTTGTGACTTCCTGTGCAACATCAGTATTTCCCACCCATGATGATACAAGTCTGTAAATTAATTTGGCAACAGGACAAACCTATGTCATCTCAATTAGAGAGGCTGGGATGCTCTTTTTTTGTTGCATCTCCACTTTAAGATTTATGCTTGTAACTCTGGTGGATTTTCACATGAGAATCTGGCCTAGTGCAGCTTTAACCGGCATCAAAGAACAAATATAAAATGCATGTTTGTGAGCAAACACTGATATGCTGTCCTGAGGGATCCTCACCTTTCTCTTGTTCCCAGTCTTGTCTCCTCATCCACTTTCTCAACACGTCCCCACCTGTCAAACACTGCTCGCACTCTCGTTCTTTGATCTTTGATCAGGACATCAGCCACTGGCTTTTTATCTCTTTTTTTTAATATGTTGAGCTGACAAAGCTTTTGTAGATCTAAGGTGACCTAAATATCCCTTCTACATTGCTCATAGCCCAGTGAGGAGCGAAAAATGCAAAAATGTGCAGCCCTTGTTGCTGCATGAAATTTCTATTTTTGACTAAAGTGACATGCCTCGTTTGTGTGAGCTTTTTGTTTTCTTACTCGTTTGTCTTACTGCTGTGTGTGTGTGTGTGTGTGTGTGTGTGTGTGTGTGTGTGTGTGCGCGCGTGTGCATGTAGATTCCATCCATCCATCCATCCAGCCGTCTGAGAGCATGTTCATGCCTGTGTGAGTGTATCAACATCATATCCCTCTTTCCTCCTCAGTGCTCAGAAGAGATTATGAGTGTTGGAGCTGACTGAAATGACTTTGAATTCTCCAAAGCCCCTCACCCCTGGGAACATACCTGTTCTTGCAAGCCTCAAATGTACAGGTGCCTCATTTCAAAAGACCCCTCTCTCTCTCTCTCTCTCTCCCTTTCTCCCTCTCCTCTCTCATTCTGTTTCTCTCTCATTTTCTCCTTCTCCCCCCCTAACGGCTGCAACTTTACTCCTCGACTGAACTCGGGGCCTATTGAAATACCTCCCCCTTGTCTATTCTGCACTTCAAAGTCGACTTTCACCCTCCAGCCAGATCCGAGGGGCGGTCCGACCAGGAAAGGGCCCGTCCCCTGAATAGCTGGGACTTCAAAGTGCAGTTGGAACTGCAATATTTAGTTATGAGCCGGTTCAAAATTGGAGAATACTTGAAAACAAAGTGATTGATTCTGTCGTAGTCCATTGTAAAGTAGATACTGACCTCTAGACTGTGTGCCAACATACCAGAATTAGGTTGTAACAACATAATTATAATTGAATGTAATGATAATAATAATCATAATCATAACAACAACAACACATGAAATAGAAGTCATTAAACAGGAAAAGACAGAGTTTGTTTTTCTAGTCATAGCAAACAAACATTGGCTCATTGTTTCCTGCTAAATGAATGGATACAATATTATTTCAAGCATCTCTCTGTGAACCTTCGATTTTTCTGATAAAAAATGTAAATTTTAGTGTGTAATAAATGTTGGCATATCTGAAACGTTAGATACAACTGGTAACAGAACTGAAATGTCATGAAACAAAATTTATTAGCATATTTTATACAATTCCATGCTGTTAAAACACAAAAACTGGTTATGTGTGTTCACTTATTTACAGGATAGTTTGCGTTATAAATACATGTGCTGTTCATCCCCATTATATGTCTCCTTTTTATGTTTACTCTCATTTGTTTCTCATTCCTTTTATATGCACTCTTTTATTTTATTCATTCGTTTTATCTTGCTTGTTGGCAAAGCGCCTCCTTGTTTGGAAAAGTACTGCACAAATAAAATGTGTTATTATTGTTATTATAAAGGGTGAAACCCTGCACCAACCACCCCTCCCTGCCTGCTGGCATGTGCTCGTAACATATAATCCAATGCAGAACATTTCATGAGAATCTTCCACCGGGGTTTGCAGTGACATCATTGCAAACATGCAACATACTCTGGCCGGGCCTGCTGGAGTCAATAGTCATCACCATATTGTGTCATCATGGGGAAAGCATCTCCCATAATCTGGGGGCTAAGGGGCCCCCTAATTGCTTTATGTAATAATACGCTGTGCTCTTCTGGGAGCCATGAATGTAAAACGCTCCCCTTCCTCATCATCTCCTTTCTTCATTAAAACATAACGTCAGCACCATGCCAACAAAGGGACAATTCACAGGCGGGGAGCCCGCTTGGTGCTCACAGCGCTGCACTGACGGACGGATCATACACGTTCAAATGTCTCCTTTTGGTATTAATAGTAACCAGTGATGTGGTAACAGATTTTATTTCATTCATTTAAACAGACAAGTCAATTAATAACAAATTCCCCCAACATGTTGATACAGAAGTGGGAGAAAATACACAGGAGGGAAGACAAGAAGGCTCACAGTTCTCAGAGGGCAATAGAAAACAATAAAAAAGAGTCATATCAATAGACACTAATGCATCAGTTGGATGGATATACATAAGGACAGCAAGGAATTCAATTCAATTAAACTTTATTTATAAAGCATAACAAAGAGCTTGACAGTCAAAACAAAAAGATATGATGCAGGTGATGTAAAGACAGGGTTGAGAGAAGAGAGAACTAAAGCACTGTTATGAAAAATTGTAAATTAAAAGGAGGGTGAACTATGACCTCCAGCTGATGATTATCTTAACACAAACACCCACCGATATGGACAAAAGTGAATTCTATTTTAAGAAAAACGTTGATTCATGTTTATACCACCCTTGAAAAACCCCACACTGAAAAAAACAAGTCATTTAGCCTCATATTGAGTCTTAAAATCTTGTTTTTCTTCAAAGAAGTGAAAAAATGTGCTAGTAGGATGAGATAATCCCACTTGTTTCAAAAGCATTACATCTGTCTCATAAGGATTGATTTTGGTGTGAAAAGGTGGGTAAACTATTTTGCAAATAAAAACGTGAAACTGATTTAGCTCGGTTTACCTTCCACGACATCCCTGATAGATCCAGGGCTGCTGAACACTGTCTCTCAGATCAGAGGCAGAGGAGTCAGATGGGGAGAGGAGAGAGAGAGAGAGAGACTAAGAGCTGCGCTGCTTTTTTAAAATCACATGAAACATGTCAGTTTAGCCTGTGAAACCCACTCAAGTCAAACTAAAAAAAGAAAAGCCGCAGACATCATATCCATGGAGCAGCCTGCTGGGAAAGATGGCACAGCAACGTGCACAGCCAAGCCAGCCATCATCCCTCAAAGTCACTCACATCCTCAGCACTCTCCCAGCCTAAACAAGCAGACAGCTGATTCTTCTCAGGGAGGGTTGAGTTTAGAGAGAGACCGGAGCGTTGGGAGAAGATCCACAGCTGTTGTCGAACAAAAAAAAAACTTGCATCTGGAGCAAAATAAATTCGTTTGACAGGACAGACGAAAATAATGCTTATTCTCGAGATCATGCAATTGTGTTTAAATTAGCTTTAAAGGGTAAAAGGATAATTAAAATCACTATCTAAAATTATCTGGACAGTGGACTGTGAAAAATGTTGAACCAAGCAAGAAAAAGAAAACACCAAAATCATAGTTATATGTATTTTTCCCCCTCAGAACAGCTTTATAGAGAGCATTTTCTCATGAAAACTTCCAGTAACCAGCAGAGGGCAGGCTTGCCATAGAAGAACAATCACCCCTCTTAGTAATTTGACCACAGTTGACTTGTTGACATAATGCTCTGTATTGTCCATTAGAAAATTGATAACATGCATCTAATGTACATGCATTGCTACGCTTGCAGGCATTACTTTTATGCACGATATGATATGTATATGTGCCTTTAATGCGCCAAGTGTTGATGCACAATTTGATTTCTCAGACACCTATTGGCTTCCAAGGCTTTATTTCAAATCATAATGACCTGTATCTCTGCTGTTTGCATGTCTCTGTGTGTGCGTGAGTAATAGAGATAGAGTGTTATAAGACAGCTAGCACATGTGGTGTGGATCAGGATTCATAAAACAGAATGACGTCCGATGTGATCTGTAAATTATTGTCAAGCTGGAGGCGCTGAAGAACTTCTTAAGTTTCTGCTAAGCTCCTTTGAATTGTTTTTCCCCCCACTTTTGAGTCCGAACACATGTTGACCATCATGCTTTCTTCCAAAGGCGGCTGCATTCTTGACCTAAAAAGGCCTCACAGTTGGTTTTCATAATCACACTGCCACACAGCTGACAGCAAGATGAGACCTTGTTTTCTGGGCTTTGGACATCTATCACTGTGGAGAGCTCACCCTTCATTTGGGAGCTTCAAAACACCACGGTGCTTTCTTCACAAGAGGTCAATTTGGGGCTTTCACATTTTTACCAAGAATTATTGAAAACAGGCCATTCCAAAGTGCTAATTCAATTTCATGTATTATTTCTTAGACATTATAAGAAGCCCTAGTTTTAAATCAAAGTGGGAGACTGTACTGGATGTTATACTGTCATATAAGATGGTATATTGTAGTTGCCTCCTTCCATTCCAGTACAATGCAAGCACAGTATCATCACTTGCATGGTACCGTGGGCCCTCATGGAGCCACATACAGACTCAAACCCTTCCTCTTATGCAGGAATGAAAAGATATTGTGCATTCGTCTATTCTTTTAAAGTGCTTTCACCACAAAGACACTGTGCTGCTGGGAATCCAGGCGCTATCAGTGTATCTGCAGACACATATAGTGCACAGTCTCACGCTGAAGAAAAGGCACTGAGCAGGAGATACATCCAGGAACTGATTAGTATGGGAGTTATCCAACAGACTCTTGTATTTTTGACAGAGGGATAATTGTCTTCTGCTGTGGTTAAGAGCTGCATTAACAATTAGCTCTGTTTATAAGAGAAACAGGCTATAACATCCACTGAAAGTCTCAGCATTTCAAGAACAGATGATGAGAAATTTGATGTTTATCAGTATATGTAGATAAAGTCATCAGAAAGTGTCTTACTTCTACAATTTAAGCTGTATTCTTCCTGGTGATTTTCCATGCAACACTCTTGAACAGCAGCGGACCATTCAAAACGCTCCTTTTATGACTCTCAGCAGATGAAATTATGTCAAATTACGTTTAAACATTTAGAGGCAGCGTTTGTAAACCGCCCCAGATGATCTATGATTAGCTTGTCAAGCCTGTCTCAATGAGGACAACTACAGTAAAGATCAAAGACAGAAGTTAATTGGAGATTGGTATAGTCCAAAGACTGGTGCGCAATTATACTTGAGCGAATATATTGCCTTTAATTAATGCGCAATACAACTGCTCACAACCAAAATACGTCTTGAAAGAGAAATGACGATGATCAAAAAGAAAAATCCCCTTTGAAAAAATAAGTACTCCTACAACAGGATTTAGAAGGCTGATTCTCAATGCAAACCTTTAAGTCTCTACAGGAATATAAAAGGATCATTATGGGAATACAGTGAAAACCGGTAAAAACGACATTTAACATAAGCGAAGTGTAAAGTTATTAAGTACCAGGAGGTCACCGTTAATCAGTGTGGGAATATTGTGATAATAACATGGTCATTTCTCCTTGGAAATATAGCCGACTTTGATTAAGTTCTGTCATAACAAAAAGTCCAAATAAAAGCAAACTTTTGCGTCTGTTTCTCAAACTGAGATGTTGCAAGCTCAAACAAACTGTTTACAACATCGTAACCTGTAGGTAAACATATCTGAATCTGATTGAAAAATTAGCCCGGTTAAATAATGAAGCGTCCTGAAGAGGGTAATGTTTATTTTAAGGTGGTCCGAGAGTTGAAAATGTGACAAACTTTTGGGGGAAAAAATTACAAATGAACCCAGGGTTTAAAAAAAAGAGTGGAGTTTAAATGCGCCAAGTGCGTGGATACGCCCCAATTAAACTGCATAAACCCAAATGGAAACGTGAAACTTTCAGTGTTTTCAAACTTGAGTCCGCCTTTGGTATTCAATGAACGCGTCGTGCCTCCTTAACTGAGTGCTGGCACTTCAGAGTGGGGAGTGCAATGGAGAGGGTCAGAAAGATTGGTGGGTGGGGATATAACCCTTTTGGGAGAGAGAGAAAAAAACTAAAAAAAAAAAAAAAAAAAAAAAAAAAAATCACGTGTTTGGAGATCAAAGGAGATCCGCTTTGTAGGGGGAGAGGGGAGGGGGGTGAGAAAGAAAGAGAGAGAGGGAGAGAGAGAGAGAGAGCGAGAGAGCGTTTGCAGGCAATGTAATTGACAAGGCTTGCAGTGGTGAAATAAACACGCTTCAGCCCAGGCGCAGCTTTTATTGCACAATTCCGACTCTTTTGACGCTCTTTTGACGCATCGCCCGTTGCGCGCACAGATCCGATTTCATTTACCAACACCCAAATAATTAATCCTTATGAAATTATGTCCCGATCGGCGCAGATCCAGCCGGCAAGATGATGATTTTACCAAGGAGAGGCTTAGATCGTGTACCCGACTCGGTGGTCCTGGTGATCTTGATGGTCACCGCTTCTCTGGGTACCGTTTTCGCCAAGGATACTGCCTTTGTGGAAGTGGTTCTGTTTGAGTCCAGTCCAAATGGAGATTATACTACTTACACGACTGGCTTGCAAGGACGGTTCTCTAAAGCAGGAGCCACTATCAGCGCGGAGGGGGAGATCGTCCAAGTATGTGTAAACTACCTTTTTCTTAGGGGGGGAATGGCAAGCCTGAGTCCCGAGCAACATTACGGGACTCGGGCTTTAATTTTACCAAGCTGCCCTTCTCAAAACTTTTTCCAAAGGGGGTGGAGGGTTGACAGTATGTGGTGAGTGCGCGTGTGTGTATGTGTATGTGTGTGTGTATATGCAGGCTGTATGAGGATGGTACTAGGCTTGCAAGCATATGCGGTCACAAGATGGCTCCTATCTTGTGGAATTCATTCACAGGGAAAACATGCTCTTGCAGGTTATTTTGTTGATGTCTCGGGCTCACTTCAAAGCTGGCCTCACGCTCGTTTTCGCCCTGGCACGCATGCATTTGGAAACCGTTTTACTGAAAAGTTGCAAATCCTTCACTTCATCCCTTAAAAGTTTGTAAACTTTTCACATTCGCATTCCACAGGCTCCTGCCAGGCTACAAGGCTACAGCTCACGTTTTTTTAGTCTGAGTTGTGATAGTTTATCAATTCCAGTGACACGTCTCTACCAAACATTCACTTTAATTGCACTATATTTGCTTTGTTAGTTGGGTACTTTTTGTTTTTAGTGTAGAACCGTACCAGCGTGTAAACCAGCCCACATGTCCCGCCGCGCTGTAGCCTGTTACTATGTAGCCGTCATCAGCTACACTTCATTTGAAGTTGAATCATTTTTGTCTGGACTTACATGTAACAATTTTAAGGTTTTAAAACCACAGAAAACCGAGTGTGTTGCAGAAGCTAGTCATCTCCCAGGCTTCTGTGATTCATCGGTTATTTCCTGGCTCGGAACGCGTCAAGTGCATTTGGCTGAAGTTTGTGATGGCTGGACCAACCATTCAACATTATTATTGACTGGAAGCCACTTAAAAGTTTTGTTTCAATGCCCGCTCTTCACCATTTGGGCCGAAGTTCTGTCATTTTTGCTTATTCTTTTGAAACGATTTTAATGCTTTAAAAGGTTGCTGTAGACATCAGCCATGTATCAAAGTTTCTATGTGTCATCTTTTATTTCTTGACCTCTAACATGTCAGGTGCGTTTGGCTGAAGCTTTTGACGGTTGGATGGAAGAATCTGGCTCTCTAGGACCGATTAGATGTGAATTACATGTGATATTAATGCAGTTGCATCACTTTATTTAGACTGTAGAAAGTAGTCATGTCTAAGCTATTTACATGGGCCAGTGCTCAGTGATTTATCTATTACTTCTATTACTGCATTTGGCTGAATTTGGTGATGGTTGGACCAACCATCCAACTTTTAGACTGACTGGGAGCTACTTAGGTGTAACAGCAAGTTGCATCCTTTTATTTAGACTTAAATGTTGCAGTTTCTAAGACATTAAACCAGACTCAGAAAAAAAAAGCAGTGTGCTCTGAGAAACTAGTCATTTATCAGGCTTCTATTATTCCTGTTATCTAACATATGAAGTTGCATTAAAGTTGGTGATGATTGGACTAACTACTGCAGTGCAAAGCATTTTTCCAGTGTTGAGTGCAACACAGGGTGAGAAAATGTGACAAGCCTTGTCAAAAGGTTTGTATCATTTTTATCTTGGTCTCAAGATGAAAGTCAAAATGTTGTAGCATGCATGCAGTGCATGAAAAAAAGAAAAATAAAGCCTTCCAAGCCACAGCAGGAAACTATCAAGATTAAGTTTTTTATCTTTTGCATAGGCCAGTAGCTGCAGAAGTGTGGCCCATATCTGAAGAACCAGTTAAGCTCCATGAGATCAGTGGTCAGTGGTGGGAGGACAGGTTACAGTGCAGCCCTGAGGGAGGTGGAGTGGTGGGTGGGGGGTGAGGAAGGGGGCTGCTGAGAAATGCTGAAATGCTTTGAATACGCATTTGAGCCTAATCGTGATCACCGCATTGGTGAAACTGCAGCGGTGGCCTCTCTGCTGCAACACCACTGCACATCACCAGAAACCTCAAGGGTGTCACAGCATTTCAGCAGCATACTTCCGCAAACCATCACATCCAGTGCTTGTGTATCTTCTTATCTATGTGCTGTTAAGATGCATTGATACTGAATCTGCAGTTATTGCACATTGGCACACTCCCTCCCTCCTTACTCTGAAGGGATGGAGCCTTGCAGGATAATAGGTACATGACAACAAAATCTCAGTGACTGTATGTGTTTTGTTTTCCCTAAAGTGCAGACAGTCATTATTTTGAAAGTAGCAAGATGATATGTGGGGATCAAAGGAGGGGGATACTCAGCACAAAAATGGCCCCTGTTTATACATAGCTATGGCCATTTGGCGCCACTCGAAACCACACAGAAATGTCGGACCTCAGCTTTACATCGAAAACCACATCTATTTAGGTTTGCTTTCTTTGCTAACATAACTTCTGACCACTTAGAGGCAGCTTATATTTTGTCAAGCTATAATGAGGGGCAGTTTGTCCAGCGCAGCACACTGTCTTGAGTTTCCTATGTCTTTACCAAAGATTTATGAAAGTTGAAAATGAGAAAGAATGACAACCATACAGCCTGAAGAGTATAATTTTAAACTGGTAACAAATCCCCCACTCGCAAATCCTGTGCTGGTGAAATAACATTGCTCTAACGTGTTGGGAAGTCACTGCGGTGTTGTAACGGATATAGAATTACATTGGAATTAATTTGAACACAAATACGTAGGCTCTTGTGCGTTCAGGTTTCCGCAGCGCCCTCTGCAACCGTCGGACTTCTCTGCTGTTTGCAGACGGGATTTGAGCCCCGAGCCTTCTCTTGTTCTGTGAATGGAGCGCTTGATTTGGCCTGCCTGAGGTTTATGGGGCCTTGTAGGCTTCTTCCTGCTGTTTGAACAGGACCCTGAGGGGTTTGCGTTACCCCGTGTGTACAGTAGTGGCCAGACCTCAGCAGGTATGGGTTGAAATATGGGGGATTGGGGTGGGGTG
>OMKZ01029722.1:16156-31920 GCA_900302535.1 Neoniphon sammara
CCCCAACACACACACACACACACACACACACACACACATGCACACACACACACACACACACACACACACACACACACACACACATTTATGCATGCATACACACCTATGACGTGAAAGTGTCTGTCCTCAGCTCGTCTGACAAGTTTTACATGAAGATGACAGCGGCTAGTTAGTGTTGCGCCACAACTATCTCGGAAATGACACAATCCTGTTACAGTGCTTTTGTTATCAACCTGTCGACAGGATGACTGGCAGACAGGCTGGTCTGGTCCCAGGGTTCGTAGCACCTTACAGATGATGGGATACAGCCGGATCTTGTTTATCTTTAACCTCTGGCTTCCAAACCAACCAGTCTAACAGACGAGTGCCAGAGCCGCAAAACCACATGGCACTGGCTATTTGTGCTTGATGGAATTTCATTGTCTACACATGTGACTAAACACATGTGACTGCAAATTTGACTGTGCGGCGCATTTCCTAATGGGTTCCTGCTGATATTATACTGTATTTCATGCTTTTAAATTTACGACATCGCAACACATTTCAGTGCTGCAAACACTTCATCCTGGGGAATAACTTCCTTTTCAACATACGGTCACCATAACATAGCTGTGCCCCACCCAGATTAAAATGAGATTTGAAGATTGAGATTCTGAGATATGGAGATCAGCGCTCACCTGTGAATGTTGTTGATGTCAGCTTTGATGATGATTAAGTAGCTTGTAAGCACCACAGTCAGAAGGTGAGCTGAATACCTAGAGGAGGGCACACACACAATGTCTAAAACAACTTGCTTCATGATTATTATGTGACCTAATTTACAATTGGTGTCAGGCCTGATATGTCCATTGTAGCATATGTGTGTCATTTAAAGCTGTGCATGCTACCTCTGGAACGTGCTACTGTTGGATCAAGTCCCACCACAGACTTTTCTCCTATTATCTGAGGCCTCACTGTCCCACTACGGGTTCCAGGACAAGCATTTCAGTCACCATTGGACCTTATATGTTGTGCATCTGCCCTATCAATTACTTAGAAGGGTTAGACAAATGATACTAAAACTGCTGGTCAATGGTCAACCATTGAAGATAGCTCAGAGGCCCACAAAATTTACATGGCTGAGCAAATTACCATTGAAGGTATACATCTGCAGGGGAGAAGCCTACTTTGAAAAGAAACATGAAGGAAGAACTGAGTGACCGTGTCTCAAAAACAGCAGCTTACCAGCCAAAGCAGAAGATGACAAAGGCGAGGCCAAACAGAATGGCCACAGCGTGCCTGACCAGGGGACTGGCATGGCTGGGACTGAGGTAGAGGCGAAACCAGAAGGCAGCAGCAAGGGCAAACAGCTGGCAGGCCAAGAAATTCACCTATGTATTTGTGTGTATGTGTGTGAGACAGAGAGAGAGAGAGAGAGAGAGAGAGTTCACTGAGAATTTGGGGGGCTGAGGTTCAAATTATTCAAGAAATTCACTTGCATAGCTTTCAGCTCCTTAATAAAAAATAAAATAAAACAGATTACATTTAAAAATAAAAGGCTTACATGAAATTAAATAAATATGTAATTAATTAAATAAATAAATAAATAAAAAATACAATAAATAAATAAATAAATAAATAAATAAATAAATAAAAATATAAACATTGGGGCTTAATTTAACTCAACAATGAGTTTATAATGACCTTTACGTACTTAATAGTATTTTTATTTCCTATGGTATCACATGCTAATATAGGGACTTTGCTGTGATTTTTGCATGGTATTCCTGTAAATTTATTATAGGATTTCTGTTGCGCTTTTTCGTGAGGCATGGTGTCTAAACTGAGGTGGACGAGGCTTTCTATGAAACTTCACGTTCTGTCAGAACGTGAAGTTTCATAGAAAGAACCGTATCAGAACCGTTCTGGTTGTCAGAACGGTTCTGATAACCATCACTGTGATAAACTGCAATAAGGAATCACTGCGCGGCACTACGAGAAATCAAAAGCTGACAGAGACTGCAGTCTTAGCACCGAAAACAAAACAGATGTTCCGTTTAAATCCCCGTCTTGAGCAGGTACACACACTCGTACCTGATCCAGAGGAAAGCCGAAGTATTCACTGACAGGCAGCAGCCACTTAGATCCAGTGGTTTTAAACGCAGCGTCCGCCTGGTCGCCCATCTTGCGTTTTTATCTTGCGACGTATTTTTATTCCTGGTTGATTTAATTTTTTTCCCAGTATTTACTGCGCTTTTCTCCGACTGAAACACATTGTTTGTCTGAAGGGTTCCGTGACAAGTCAAACCAGTCCACGGCTTGAATGAAGCCAGGCCAGTCCCGGCTCTCTCTCCTCCTATTCCTCGACCTCAAAGTACCAGCGTCAAGTGTGACGTAATGTACGTAAACAGCATTTCCGCCTAACTATCCGCCTTCAAGATAAATGTATTTCCGCTTGTATTTTGATGCAAAACTGAACTAAATGATTCTATTTAGGGGGGAACTTGAAGTTTGTGCACAAATGACTATTCAAGAAGCTGTAGTAAAAAAAAAGCACCAAAATGGGTTCTGGCACATTCATAGTTGGAAATGATGTAGAAATATAATGCTATGGCCTTCACAGTCACCAGATCTCAACTACAGTTGAATACATGGGAGATTTTGCAGCAACAACAGATTTTCCACCACCATGATCAAAACACTGACGGGATTAGCCTATCTCTTGGACGAATGGTGCTCATCCCTCCAGAAGCATTCCAGAGACTTGTAGAATCTGTGCTAAGATGCACTGAAACTGCTTTGGCAGTTCATGGTGGCCCAACACCTTATTAAGACACTTTGTTGATTTTTCACTTTATGTGTCATCTATCTATCTATCTATCTATCTGTCTGTCTGTCTGTCTGAATTCCCACCAGCTCCAGGGGTCACTGTTCTGTAGTTGACCTCCGACCTCCCTGTGGATGGGGACAAGAGAAAACAGTATTTCCTCATGTGGATCAATGAAGTGTCTATTCCACAAAGTGTGAATGGCCTCATGGCTTGTATCTGAAGCTGCGATCATAGTTAGTGTTTCTTAAATGTCGCCTTTGGACTTGACATTTGGGCCCTATTTATGACTCATGACAATAACTGCACCTTAACTGACAAATCTGCATATCCCAATCTAGACTACCCCTGTGAGTTCTGTCTGTCAGGAAAGAGCACTCAAAGACTGTTCACAGCTGACCTTTATGAAAACAGAACCCCATAGTCCCACAATAAAATCTATCTGTCCACCCAGCAGGCATTTGGGACAATGTTGTAACAGTGTTGTTGCCCAGTGTTGAATAACCTGTCAGAATGATGAATTTGAAAGATGAAACCACGTAGGCTGACTTTTCCACATTGCCACATCTAATAACTACATTGACCCAATATTGAATACAGAACTGCAACATAACATGACTGAATGCATGTTGTGACCGTGTTGTCAAAAATGTTGACATGGCAATAGTGAAAACATGCTGACCAAATCGATGTTATAGCAATGTTTAAATTATTATGTCGCAAATGTTGAGAGAAAATTTCAACTTAATTTCAACAGTGTGACAGTGTTGGGTGCCTGCTGGTATCTATCTATCTATCTATCTATGCAATTTGGTTGTCCTGTGCCAAAATGAAACTATAACACCATCATGTCAGAGGACATTTTAAGGGTCTGTCCACAAGTCATTTCTAGTGTTATCAGAGGAGTGAAATGGAAGTCAAGAACATTAATGAATAGGTTATAATTCAAAATGCTGCTAGCTAGCTACGCCATAGACACAGGCCTATTCCAACAGTGAAATGGCAGCCAAATGAATTGGCGGCCAACACCAAATTGGGTTCTGGCCCATTGATGGTTGCTGAATATGGCACAGATTTGGTTGTTACAGGGCTGAGGACACCTGCACACAGCTACGGAAGCTCTAAAAGGCAAGATTTTGTTTTGTTGTTTTTTTTGGTGGGCAATGTCGGCTAAAACCTATGCTTATCTCCCTCGGAGGACATATTAAGTCCTACATAGAAGATAAACTTTGCCCGAAACTGTTTTTTTTTTTTTTTTTTTTTTGTTAAACCTTGCCTTTCAGCGACGCTGCATAGCCAAAGTCATCATTCTGGTGTTTCTCTGGCCATTTCTCACTGGTTTATCGCAGCTCAGACTGACAAACAGTGATGAGTGACTGTATACTTTCCCTACCCCTGTTTAAACGTTACATGTCAGGGATGAACGGTAGATTAACTTAAAAAAAAAAAAAGGCACAACTTGACAAAAAAAGTGACTGACATATCAGATGAGAAAAACATAAACTTCTGCCCTGGGTTATTCTTGCAGAGACTTCTGCAGTCACCTGCAATCCATACTGTGGGATAACTGTGTGTAAAGTGAGTATAATGTGCATCCTGGCAACATCACTACATGAGACAGAGACAGAAAACACACTGCATACCAACTGGTCAGTGTGGAAAACTGTATCTACAATAACTCATGATGAACACCATCAATTATGGTCTTGGTAGTTAAATAGTATCCATCTGAATTGTACTGTGGGACTATGGGGTACTATTTTCATAAAGGTCAGCTGTGAACAGTCTTTAAGTGCTCTTTCCTGACAGACAGAACTGACAGGGTTTTCTAGATTGGGATATGCAGATTTATTAATTAGGGTGCAGTATTTGTCATGAGTCATAAATAGGGCCCAAATGTCAAGTCCAAAGGCGACATTTAAGAGGCACTAACTATGACCGCAGCCTCAGATGGAAGCCATGAGGCCATTCACACTTTATGGAATAAAACAAATGTGACACTTCATTGATCAACATGGGGGAAATACTGTTTTCTCTTGTCCCCATCCAGAGGGAGGTCAGAGGTCAACTACAGAATAGTGACCCCTGGAGCTGGTGGGAATTCAGAGTGTAGACAGATAGACAGATAGAGATGATCCTTTTTCTTTCACCGACAATTTTAATGGGTATTTTAATTAACTTTATCAATCCTACTTTATACATCGCTTCAAGCTTGCACATTTTATTCAACAACTCATTTTATAAGTTGTTGGACAGAACTTGCTTTACACCAAATATTGAGCTTTTATTGCAAAATTCATAAGTTACCTCAGTTTTTGTGGCTTTGGAAAAAAACGTGTTTTTTTAAGAGAAAAAACAACAACGTGGTGGATGTGTTACAGCTTAAAACGTCTGCTTCTTAAATATTGAACAACTCTTTGCAATTGTGAATATATTCATTATTATTGATGCAGGAATAGTTTACATTTCTTGAAAGCTCACACTCAGTGTGGTCATTCATGTGCACTGAATATATTAAACATTGTTCTGAGAAGACAAGATCTCCTGGTGAAGTGTCTCTCAAGAAGAAAACGAACAGAAAAAAATAAGATTGGAAATTACTTTACTACTTTTCAATCGCTGCAATATGTTATTAAACATATGACTCACCAAAGTATAAAATGCATAAAAATGCTTGGATACAACATTTATTTTTCTCTTCAAAATAGCTGTGGTTAAATGTCAGAATGGCCAGACAATCTTGACAATCTAGGCATTTTACTGCTGTGGTTCACTGTATGGATGAGACTCAGGGATGTAACTGAAGGTAACACACTTAAACCCAGTTTAGCCGCCAGTCACTTGTGGGTGAGAGTTTACCCAAGCTTCTTAGGACTTTTATTACTTTCTATGACACAAATTTGCAGTATAAATTACAGTAAATACTATCAAACTGAGGTAAAATATACAACAACAGGGTCTTTTAAGGGGGAACTTAAACAAATTACTTAATTTTGGGAAATATAATAGATAAAAGATTGTTTTTTGTGCTGACGGATGTTTTAACTACTGATAGTAACTACAGGTTCTTACTTTTCCCCTCTGCCTTCAGCAAACCTGGTTAGGTGCGCCACCTGGCGCCCAGTCAGGGGACATACAAGGCGTGACAAGTGACGTTGCCTGTTTACAACTGCCCAATGAACACGTGGCGCACTTAATTCCGCACTGCCATTGGTTAACATGGCGTCAATATGGGCGGGGATTTCTTTCAGAAGGACCAATACCGTCTGGCATGTAAATTCCGTTTGAAAATTTCCCGGGAAATATGAGTTTCGCGGGAGGGCTCTTGAGCGCGTAAACCGTATCCCTTCATTCATCAGGCCGTTTCCTGAAGCCATTTCTAGACGGGGGGAGACGAGAGTTGCGCTACTTTTTAATCCGTTGCATCTGCCTAAATGCACTTTCCTAACGAGAAATACTTATCAACAGTCGATAAATCAGACTCTCAACTGTACATCTGTCTGATTATTTTTGAAATAGTCGCGGTGGATTAGCAGCCAGAAGGGCTTGAAAGTACAGAGACAAAAAGGGGTTACCCCGAATCTAAGCAAGATGAGAAGAGGGATCTCCACCTCGGCTTCGGACAAAGTGATTTTAGCGGGGGTTGGGGGCTCTCCTCTGGACAATAACATAATTTTAACAACTCTTTCGGATCGTTTAAACCCCGGTCTGTCCAATGCTACTTATATCCAGATAATAACCACCCCACCGCCTTGCAACGTTACACAGACACCAAATGTGTGTTTATCCGAACCTCAGATAAACAACATTTACTCAACTCCACAACAAGCTGCAGCAAACGGAACAGGACAACGACCCGCTTTAGGAAGACCGCCGGTAATTTTATGTACAGCTCGCTGAAACACATTTTGCTTGCTACAACTAGCCACAAACACGCCAAAAAATGTTAGCTTGCTAGGCTAAGTCGAGCTTGTTGTTTGGGCAGCTAGCTGCTTAGCCAGAGCGTTTACGACTCAACCTAGCGAGGCGGCTAACTAACGTTAACTATCGCTAGCTAAGTTACCCAACTGTGCTGGTTTGGTAGCTTGCTGACTTCTGCCCACTAACCAACTAGTTGAAGTTAATTTTGCATCTTAGGAAACCCAGCCTTGTCATCTAATAGCGTGCTATGCTAACTTCATGGTGCTTTGAGTCCGCTTCACCCTTGCAACCAGATGGAAATATTGGTAAGAGATGACTAGCGGTGGCCTAGTGGCTGCTGTTAGTGTCTTGATTTGGGGGGGAAGGGAGGTTGCTGGGCTACTTGGCTATTAGTTAGCTCATTTTAGCTTGCTAACAACACACAGCAGGGTAATTTACTAGCGAGGGGCTTGTACATGGTTAAAAGATCTACTTCAGTGTAGAAACTACTCGTGGATATTTCTTGCAGTCGTCTCTGAAGATGCAAGCCAACTTAGATGGAGCTTGAAAACATGAGTTAGCTTTCAAGGCTAGTAGCAGTAACGTTATTGATTGTTAAAGGGCAACGTCGTCGGCCTTGACCTTAATCTTGCACAAGTTTTATTTCACCCCCTCTTACAGATGAAGTGAAACGCCATGATGCCTTTCATGCAAAGTAAAGTGAAACTCGAGTTTGCTGCTTTAGTGCTGATTGCACATTTCCTGTATGCTCGACTTGCTCAAACCACACATAATAGCTTCACCAGCATTACATGTCATTTTCATCTCATTTCTTCATGTTTGATCAACTATATTAGCCTCTCAATTTCAGGCTGTAGCCATGACCAGGCAGTGAGTGAGTGGAGCTCCATGCTGATATAAAATGGCTGACATTTTGACTGTCAACAGAGAGCATATTATTTTTTCTTGGACATAGCTTAGACTAAGTATGAAAGCCAAGATTCCTATTTTAATAAAATACTTTATTGCTCAAACAGCAAGGTCAGAGTGCATGGTCAGCCCCGGAACTGGTGTGTTGCCCAAGGACTCTCAGGCAGGGTGGATCTGTGCAGACATGGGTTTCTCTAACCACAGTGCCAGCCTGCCTTTTAAAAACATTATTTGAAGTGTTTAGTATTGTGTGGCATGTTTGCGCTATGTAAATGTGGCACAGACATGACTAGACCCTGACCCTAAGATGATAATGGCGAGATGAATTGGAAATGATAAAAGTATTCATAACAATTAAGGTTGGCACTGTATAAGGGTGCAGTAAACTTTTCCCCAAGAAATGGCAGAGACATGATAGACCTGCAATAGAGCAGACCAGGGATGCTGCACAAAAGCAGTCTGTGTACTTCACTGGAAACACAATAATAAATGCAAACTGAATTGTAATTGTTTTAAGTGCAAAAGTGATGTGGGAAATGCTTGTAACCTACAGGACTATCCAGACTAGAGGTGGACATGGCTGACACACCTACAACAGACACACATGACACTGTCAGAAGTATAAATGTTTAAGGAAATGTAGCAGTGGCTTGTAAACTATAATGTTCAGGATAGGATGGTGATCATTGCTATAGATGGCAAACAACTGTATTGTGTGTTGTATATTAGTCAGGGGTGGTAATGAGGAGGAATTAGCCCAGCAAATCCCATCTTTATTCAGATGTAACGAGTGGGCTGGTGAATAGAAAAAAACTTTGGTCTCCAACAGTGTGGGACAACTTCAGAAAGCTCATACACCTTGTTCTGGTGGGTCCCACATCAGACTAGCAATACTTGCAAAATCTGGGTCCAAAAATGACCAAAATATCTCCTTTTAGCTCTAGGGCTAAATTATTTCCCACGTTAACCATTAGTAAGCATACTTGGATTTCCTTTTTGCTGTTCTTTGGCAATACTGTGCAAGGATGTGAACAATCAGACAGGAATGACTCACTCTTAAGCCATGCAGCTTTCTCTTGACCAATCAATTCAGTGAAGAAGAAACCATGACCAATAGTTCCCACACACATCATCAGTTAAGCATATCACAGTATCAAGTTGATACTCATGTGATGCATTTGGGTTTTGAGGAAAAATAATTTTTTGAAAGAGCTTGTTTTAGCAGCCTCTATGCTGCAGTATGTAAAGAGATACTAGCTTAAAATGTTCTGTGCACACTGAAGCTGAAGTGGAAGACACTGCAAATTGATTGACGTTGCAAGTGCTGTGTCTTCATCAGACAGTTAATACAGTGTTTACTAAGATTATATTTGATTGCATCTCTGCAACAAGGAGAGAGGTGATAATATATCAAAGCTTGTGAGATGGATTTGAGGTGGACTGATGATGCTGCAAGGACATGGTGCACTCGTCAGCATGCTTAGCCATCAAAACAGCCACACCTGCTCTTAATATCTGTGTTGTTTTTCTTGCAGGCAAAAAGGAGGTTGGCTCTGGATGATTCAGACCACCAATACCAGGCCGAAACAGCCAGGACTCCCAGAGGCAGAACAGGGGCCGCAGCCAACGGGACACGGCTAAAGACACCCAGAAGTAAGAGGCCGAGGGCTGTCAAGAACGTGCTCACACCCCGTTCACACATGCAGCCCAGAAATGTTACAATATATACCCATGGCCATCATGTGGAGGAGGCAGTTTGCGCTAAGGCTCATTCACAGCCTTAAAATGGCAAACAGGTTAACAGCGTTGAACATAAAAACACTGAATTTTCACACCAAGTGAAACAGAGTTTTGATCCTGTTCTCATCAACGATCAAGAGCAAGGTCATTTCACAAGGTCTTCTTACCTGCAGGTTTTCCAGCTCTCAAACATTTTTGAAAGTTTGTCGATTTGAGAGGAAAAATTAAGGCCTGTAAATGTTTTTGAAAATGAATGGATTGCTTTAAAAGTACTTTACTTCATGTAAAACGTGACACTCTATCCCTGTCATAGAATCAACCCTTTATTGCCAAAGAAAAATGTCTAATTTTGAGCAGTGTTTCATCTTGCTCCAGGATGTGTAAATATTGAGTCTTGCAATTTTATCAAAGAAGACCCTGAAAGTCATTGAAAGATATTTGATTTTGATGTCAAAGCGAGTATGGGGGTCCCGTACCTAAGTTGACCCTTTCACATTGATGATGAACCTGCGTATTAGTGGGCTAATTGTCCAGAGGGAAAGGGTTATGAATAATTTTATATTTCGTAATAATCGTCACAGCACATGGCAATATGCAAGCCCCAGACTGTTTTGTAATTTGCTTAAAATCTGAGAAAGAGTAACTGGAATCTCAGTTTATGATTCCTGCTATATCCATTTTGTTTTCTTACCCAAAGATACTCAGTGCAGATACAATTCTGAAATGCATATTTTCTTCCCTCTCTCTCTGTCTACCATAGCACCCAAGTCTCCAACAGAGAAGACGCGGTATGACACCTCCCTGGGGCTGCTAACCAAGAAGTTTGTGGAGCTTCTCGCTCAGTCTTCTGATGGGGTTTTGGACCTCAACCTGGCTGCTGAAACCTTACAGGTTAGCTTAGATCCAGGCTGGAAAAACTGGTATTGTAGACATTGAAAAAAAGAGTGTGTGGCAGAAGGACAGGTTGATTAGGAAACTTGTTAAGTAGATAATGTGTTGATGGTTTAATACATGGTATCAGCAGTGCTAAAACTGGTGCAGTATCCAGCTGCAAGGGCATGTAACACCCATGTGCATGTGCAATAGCCTGCTTCAGTGTCATGGCAAAAAAAAAAAAGGCAAAGTGTCACCCCGACTGGGTTGGACAAATGTGACTGTAGATGTTAACCATAAATATGCTGATATTGACTTTATTTCTTGATAGCATGGGAAATAGTTTGTATACCGGTGTGAGTGATAGATTTTGCTGTGGTTCCTAAACAGGTGCAAATTAATTCTTATATCTGACAAAGTTAAATCTGGCAATGAATGAATGGGTAACTGTTCAGACATGTATCTGCCACATACAGGTCCAGAAAAGGCGGCTGTATGATATCACCAATGTATTAGAGGGCATTCACCTCATCAAGAAGAAATCCAAGAACAATATCCAGTGGATGTAAGTGGTCAAATTCTTTCTTTCTTGGTCACTCTGATTCTCACATTTTTCTTTGTATTACAGAGTAAATTTTGTCTTGCCTTTGCACCCAGGTCCACTAAAATGAAATGGTCTCTTGGGATGCCTAAAATAAACAACATATAGCTCTTTTTGTTTTCACAGAAAGAAAGAAGTCCGCGACCATCACATGCTAATTGCATATTCTCATGTTTCCCCCTTTCCTCGTCCTCTATCCCCCCTCCGTCCTCCTGCTTGTCCCGAATTCTCTGTTCTTTCCTTATTTTCTTTTGTCCTCCATAGTTATCATTTTGTCCAGTTGTACCCAATTCACCGCCCTGCTGTGCTCCTTCCTTACCCCATTTTATTTTGCCATTTTTTCAGACTGTACTGTAGGTTGGGGCCCTGAGTTTCATACTTTGCAGATGAATCCACAGAATCTGGGCTTAATAACTAATTTTACACAGAATACCATAAAGGGTTGAATTTTGGTCAGGTGGAGAAACAATGAAATGTTAATTTTCAGTAATTTCTGTCATCAAAAGTTGAACAGATCATGTTCACTTGTGTTTTATGTCAGAAAATGTTGGTTTGCGATGAGAAGATGTAGCCAAAGTGGTTGCACAAAAGCTTAAACAAATAATTTCAGTGTCAGTGAGACGAGTGCAGGTAGGCATGTGGCAACATGTGAGCTGTTTCCACATCAAGGGATGAGGAGACCTGCCTGTCCTGCTCTCTACCGTAGTCTGTGTATTCTATTTCAGCCGTTTTCACACTGATGAAGAAAGCTTAGGCTGGCTTATTGGCAGCAGAGTTCTGTGTCAAAGGGTCAGATCATTATTTTTCGGATCACCGATAACCTGCCTGCCAACGTAGGCATGGAGCCAATTCAATGCCAGATTTTTGTGCTGTGTGAAGGTACCATGTTTGCTCAGTTTTAATTGGACCATAGACCGTTTAGTCCATTAATTTAGAGCAGTGAGAATCTGCATTTTAACTGTGGTGCGGACCATACAAGTCAGGATTCTGTCCGGTTCACCGTCTAGAGCATCTGCCACATATTGTTGCTGCAGGGGCGAATCATGATTGTAGCTGAGGGCCAATATGCATTGATTTGATTGGTAATTGAGGGGCTTGTGAGTTCAAAAAGGAGAACCAATCCAAACCAACATTCAAATTCTGAGAGAATACGGCCAGAGTTTCCTTTGCCATAGGATACTTTCAAACAATAGAAAAGATATTAAAACATAAGCAAAGCTGCTTCTATAACTGGCATCACCTTCAACATTACATCAGTGTGTCTTGTTGCTTAGAAACAAAAGCAGTAGGGGTTGTGTGTCAAAGGGTACAGCTGGCAAATTGATGGCTTGCTAAAAAACGGTGCAGACCGTACCTGTTTTCCAGTATAAGCCAACCTCAGCCATTCCATTTACTTAGAAACTGATCAACACTGAGCAGTGCTGTGTGTTAGCTCAGCATTTTATGTGTGTTGCACCGTGTGTATCTTGAAGTTGCCCTTTAGGTGAAGCCCAGCATTGCCGGTGCTCTCTCTTGGGTATAAAGTGTTTTGGCCTAAGTTTAGACATTGCTGAAATAATTGTAAGCAATATCAGACAGGTCAGATTGTGTTATCCTTATATCAAATGTCTAGTAAAAAGAGCAGGGTTGCGCTTGACAGCTAGAATATTTATAGACCGTATTGATTTCAAAACAAAAACTGCTTCTGGCGGCCCAGCTTTCATTTGTCATGATTTGAAATCCATTTCTGCCTCACAGAACCTGATTCACTCGTTAACCTGTAATAAATACTGTATGGAAATATTTTTATTTTATAAATAACATTCACACAATGTCATTGAAGCTATTAATCAAAATGATGTTGAAATATAAATGTGTTGTATGCCTACTATAAGTATGAAGTTTACCCACTTTAACAAAGTTGGAATTCTATGTATTTTTCAGTGTGTAATGCTCAAATATTAAAAACCCCTAATCCTGGATAAGTAAAACATAAAAAATGAGAAGAAGCGGAGCTGATGCCACATCGGCTTATCTTCACTCTCTCCATGCATCGCTCTCACTCTCTTTTTCAGGGGCTGCAGTCTGCTGGAGGTGGAGGGGTCGCTGAACCAGAGACAGAGACTGACGGCGGAGGTTTCTGCCCTTGTAGAAGAGGAGCAGAGGCTGGAGCAACTCATCCAGAGATGCACCCTGGATGTGCGACACATGAGCGAGATGCCAAACAACCAGAAATATCCTTTTGTCTTTGCTTAATACTTTCTCCCCAAATTAAAATGCCTCTTAGCTACCTTTTAACTCATAGTAAATCCACGTGAATAGGAAATAGGAAAGTAAATAGGAGCTCACAAGGTCAGCAGAGAAATATTTCAAGCCACAAAACACTCAAGTTATTTCATTCATGTACAACAGAATACAATATATTTTTTATGTTTATGATGCCTTGCTGTACACTCAGACTGACGGTACATTTTGGGGCTATTTTGTGTGTTGCAGAATGTGGCAGTATTACTATGTACTGGAGCCTGTTAGCATATCACAATGCCTACCAGGTCTTTTCCGTTTGTTAAGTTCCGGCTTAACATTTTTTTTTTTTTTTTGCTGACCCCACTTCTGTCTGAGTGGCCGCCAACTTATCAGCTATGTATTGGTAACACTAGTGATGAGGAATTTAAACCACTTTGTGTCAGGAAATTCAGGATATCCCTTTAAGTCACTGGAAAGTCTTAAAATGAGCTCACAGGTCTTGTTAAAACTTAACAATAAAGATACATTTTTAAATACCTTGGTAGGGCACATTTGTTGCCAGACAAGGCAGCAGTCACCAGTGACATTTTCAAACATACAAGTTTGTATTTTTACATTCATATTTAGCTTCATTATGTTCTCAACAGACTTTGGCCATTGTTTCTTTGACTCCCTTTGCCTGCACGTATGCCTATGTAACATATCAGGACATCAGACAGCTGGGAAACCTCAGAGACCAGACTGTCATAGTGGTCAAAGCACCCTCAGACACCAAACTTGAAGTACCAGACCCCGAGGAGGTACGCACACACAAACTCTCAAACCACACTGTCCTAGTTCTGACAGACACTAAGCTTTAGACCCTGAAGAGGTTAATTCAGCTTTTCTCTCATTTTTCATTAGCTTCTTAGACTTTTCTTAGACTAGTCTTTTGTATGCTGTTTAAAACTCAGTCGTGTCCCTAGTTTTTAGGATTTCACATAGTATTTGGCAGGCAGTCTTTTGAAGCAGTGGTAGAAGCCTGTAACCAGGTCTAAGGTGGATAAAGTACTATTAAAAGAAAAGTGTTTGCATGGTAAAACTAGCTGTCTCAATTTCACGAAAGATGGACTGATATAGTGGCAGACTGTTGGTATTTTCTACTGTCTGCTTGGCTCATTGTGAAATTGGCACTTGGATGACCTTTTTTAAAGGAGTGTATCACGTAATACAGCTGTGAAATCAGTAAAACTAACATTGCCTTTGATTTTGAATTATCTTAGTGAAAGTTCAGGTTCTTACGCATATAATGGTATTTGCTACCCCATACAAGTGTAATATGTACTCCCAAGTTTGACCTGCCGACTCCTACCCTATCATGAGGACAAGTGCTTCACCAGGAGTGTTTTTCTCAAAAACATTATTTCAGCTTTTGGTCACCTCTCAAAATCGTGTTGTCTGCCGGTCTATATCCACTTCATTCATTTTCATGTTGTCATGTCAGGGAAGGAGTTGACAAATCAAACTTGGAGGATCTGTTGCATTCGTATGGAGTAGCAAATACTGCTTTAAGGGTATTTAACTATCACTTTGAAGTAGGCCTTGATGAAAAGCTTAACTGTTTTGAGTCTTACAAAAATGTGTATCGGTGTCAATATCAGTATCAGCCATTATAGGTGGGAACAAATTGGCCTCAAAAAACCGTAATGGTGCATCCCTAAATTTCAGTCATGTAGTCTTTACAAGGCCACACAGTCAGTTAATGTCTTTTTGCATGGAGTCCGTCCATCCATCTCATCGTGCAGTCTTGTCAAAGTTCTGTCCCGATGATCATTTTGCTTTTATTCACTCTTAATTTTCATTGCCTCTCCAGAGTCTGTCCATCCATCTGACCAGCACTAAAGGTCCTATAGAGGTCCTGCTGTGTCCAGATGAGGACAGTGACCCCAGGAGTCCTGTCAAAAACGGCAACATGGACATCAACGGAAACTCCCCCTTCCTCAGAGTCCTTCAAGGTTTGTTTCACATAAGTGTGTGTTTGTGGTGTTGTTTTCTACACCCTCTGGTGTACAAACACTGGAACAACACTGCATTATTTGAATTTGGTGTGCACTTATATCTAATTGGTATGTTTAAATGAAGCATTCAGGTGGGTGTTGAGGTTAACATTTATTTGAATTCTGTAGTGTTCAATCCTTTAGTTTGGTCCGTTTGGATAGGTGGGAACAATGCTGTATGAGCTCAGTAGCTCTTCAGATAATTACACCGAGATCGTCTGAAGATGCAGCAACAATTTGCAAGGAGTAAGAGTGTGGTCTGAACAAACTGTGCAAAATTATCCCAAAATGTAAGGTTTTGTGGGTATAATGAAACAGATTTTGACATCTGATAGCCAGCAGTCACTAATGCTTTGAAAGCACAGTCAACCTGTTTAGTAATTTGAGGAGATTCAATGCACCCCAGCTATGTTTCATCTTCGACCTTGAAATCACTTTGTCTTTGGGTCAGTGAATCTCCAAACTAGTCATCAAGAAACACCATCTATACATGCACCACATATCTGTGTGTGTGTGTGTGTGTGTGTGTGTGTGTGTGTGTGTGTGTGTGTGTGTGTGTGTGTGTGTGTGTGTGTGTGTGTGTGTGTGTGTGTGTGTGTGTGTGTGGCATCCTGGTGCACACGTTTCCAAAGCATTCATGTCTGCAGATGTG